>CM052131.1:15001391-15025308 GCA_028454255.1 Halictus ligatus
CGTTTCGTATGTTTCCTGGAAACTTGAGTCGTTAGCTCCGAAGATGAATTACCGTCGGCTATAGCGGGTAATCTCTCGCGCGTAAAAACGAACAAGAAGTTGACGCTCATTTTCTTTTTCCTTTTTTTTTTACGGACACGTCGTCGATGCTTGTCGACGCTTGTCCCGTTATCGACGTTCCTTTTTTCCAGGCTCGTTCCGACGGCGATAAAACCTCCTTTCCTTCGGCAGGAGGTCGATCGTTGTTTCGCATTTGTCCGGTTTCACGAGATTTTTATGCAGAAACCTATAGCGGAACGGAGAAATTCGACCGGCTATAAATAAGGGTATCAGTACGATTCTCGATTACTATCGTCCCGTCTAAACGGCCACCTTCGACCTTTCGCTTTTATGTACACTACCGGGCCACCCACCTATACGTACACATTTTTATTTCCCTTTCGTTTTCCACCCTCGTTCGGTGTTCCGGAGGAAAAATCAAGCAAACGGGGAGATATCGAGGCGAGGATCTCGGCTCGAACGCCGGTCCAATTTATACTGTCGACACGCGACAAGCTCGGCCTGTATACGGCTGGTTATCGATTTACGATCTCGACGCGTCTCCCAGTGTCGCGTCGTACTGCTCGTTTATTCCAGGTGTAATGTTACGCAATGTTCCGACGGCGACGTCAACTCCAACGATAACAACAACGACAACGACGGCGACAACAGGGACGACACGCCGATACAAAGAGACGCGTTCGAATCTCTTAATGAATTCGGGCGACGGCGAACTCTATCTAAACATGTCCGATGGAGTTTCAGAAGCCATAAATCTTCTACTTTCGCCAGACGTCTTTTACAGACGGAGCCAGAGTCAGAGACGGAGTCAAAGCGACGAGCACGGGGGAATCGCTTTGAAGCCGCGCACTGGTTCCGATTTCCTGCGCCCGCGATGCACACTAGTCTGCACTTCGTTCCTTCGGGAACCCTACGGGGGAAAAAAAACTTGCCAAAATTTTCTTTCTCACCGAATATACGAAAACCGACAAGAAAATTTTTCCCAGGTCAAACTGTCTTTATAACAACAATTTGCGCTTTTATCGACGCCCGAACCCGTCAATGCGACGAGATATCGTTTAGATAGCATTCGGGGCGTCTCGTGCGCACTGTTGCTCAAGCTCATTAACGATCGAACAACCTTTTAAATACCCGACGCGCACCCGCGGCCCGAGAATTTACATTTGCATCGGCAATAGTCATTTTCACTGCAATCGGCCTGCAAAGCGTTAAATTATTCGCTTATTTTTCAAACGATTTCGTCGAATCTCGAATAGAGACAATGACAAAAACGAGAGTACTATGGACAGTGAATTCTCGATATACAGGGTGGTTGGTAACTGGTGGTACAAGCGGAAAGACTCGAAAAAAGAAGTCGAAAATATAGAATAAAAATTTTTCGTTTGAGGCTTTGTTTTCGAGAAAATCGACTTTGAATTTTCGCAAAGTACGCGTGCACTTGATCACGTCTCGTTATAACGGATCTCACTGTATATCGTGGTCTCGATTGACGTTATGTTGTTAAACACTTCCAATGTGACCGAAGTATTTTTCTACCTAATAAACTTTATGATCACTTCATATTATTTCATTATGTATCTCTAATTTTCCGTTACGGCAAAAACAAACTTAAACTTCGATAATATCCATCGAGACAACGATCTACAGTGAGATCTGTTATAACGAGACGTGATAAAGTGCACGCGATTTTAGCTCAAGTGCGGTCTTAAAGCATATTTTTATTGGGTGTCCCAAATAGAGCTGATATTTTAAAACGTGCGTGATTTGTTTTTGTGGCGAACATAGAGTACTAATCTCTGACAACTGGTATCAGGAAGGGTTGAGGTTTAGTCATGGAGAATTACAAGATCGAACAACGTATAGAAATCGTGAAAATTCATTAGAAACATGGTGAAAACTTTGCAGAGACGGTTCGAAAAGTTCGCACGGATTGTGGTCATCATAACGCACCATCTCGCAAAACCATTTTCAGCGATGAGTGATGAATTTGGAGGACCGAAAATCCACAAGCGATTCAACAGCTTCCCATGCATCCACCACGAGTCATTGTTTGGTGCGGATTTTGGGTTGGAGGAGTAATTTTCCCGTACTTTTTTGAGAATGCTGCTGGAAATGCGGTTATCGTCACTGGTGTTCGTTATCGTGACATGATGACCAACTTTTTATGGAATCAATTGAACTGCATGGACTTGGAAGACATGATCTTCCAACAAGATGGCTTACTGCGGGCGAGACAATGCAGTTACTGCAGACGAAGTTTCCTGGTCGTGTTATCTCGCACCGCGACGCGAATTGGCCACCAAGATCCTGCGATTTGACGCCATTGAACTTTTCTCTTTGGAGTTTTCTGAAAAGAAAATTGTATGCCAATGATCCACAGACCATTCCGAGGCTCAAGGAAGCAATTGGACGCAGCATTGCAGAAATTAGTCCTCAATTATGCCAGAATGTAATCGAAAATTTCGTCAAAAGAGTTAACGTTTGCAAACAGGGATCAGGCAGCCATAACCTCCAGATTTGTATATTATAATAAAATTTGTACATTTAAAAAATACGTTTTATTAATAAATTAAAATATCAGCTCATTTTGGGACACCCTTCATTACATGCAAACAAATAGAAGTTCCGATTTACAGGAAAGGAATAGTACCAGTATTCGGTAGATTCCGCTCGAAATCTTCGCGAGCGTGATTCGTTATTATTTCGAAAGAACTGTTAGTTGAATTTTCGTTGCGATATTTTTCACGAGTAAAAAGTTCTCGAAACATGTCGCCGGGGTCTTCGATTCGAGTCAGCATGCGGAGTCTCCAGAGTTTTCCGGCGTTATCGGATCCTGTTCGCTGGTGCGCCGGGCACCGCGCGCCGCGGAGGGAATCGCTTCGGAGAGACCGCGTTACACCCGAGTTTCTATCTATCGTAATTTCGTCGATTTGTTATTCCGTCCTGCTCTCAAAGAATACCCGGAGCCACGGATGCGTGGAAGAGCGGGGTTCGTCGGGGAAAAAAGACCGGTCTCGAGAGCAAAGTTTTCGGTAGCTATCTGCTTCGATAGCGGCACGGCCGAGGCGCGGCTGCGGCACCGCGCGACTGCCAGCGGTTTCCGCTTTTTGCGCGGCAACAACGGCAAAACCCGCCGGGAAAATTTCGAAAGTTTATTTAGTCGGAGCTCGGCGGCAAGTCTACCGAGAAAATCCACTGAAAACTTGAAACGCGCCGCGCCGCGCCGCACCGCGCCGCGCCGCACCGCGCCACGATGGGAATTAATCGTCGCGGAAAAGTATCGTCCAAGTATCGAAGTAGATCCGTCTCGGTCTCGAGAAACGAGCCGCTTACGGGTCGCTGGAATGGGTAAAGGAGACGCGAATTCGTCGCTAGCAAAGTTGCAATTCGGCTGGTCGCCTCGAGGCCCGAGCGTATCCGCGACAGGAGCTGGAAGTGCAAATAGCACGGTCGACCGAGGAGCCGATAAAAATTGGTCAAAAAATATCTTTTTGCCCGCTCGAAGATTCAAATTTACATTGCGAAACGCGACATGCGTTTCGAGGAAATCCGAACGAATGGCTGGTAAGCCTTTAGGACTTTAAAAACATTCCCGGTAAATACTCTGCAGCGAGCCGGGCCAGAAACAAAAAAAAAAGATTTTGTCGGGATCGTTTCGCGAGCTCAATTTGTTTTGCACGGGCACGCGCGCGTGTAAGCAAACGTCTGCCGGTCCGACAAATGTTTGTTGTCGCAGGATATTAAACGTAGTCGCGAATCGATTTTTCTGCGATCCGGGCCGGTATCGATCCGACAAATAACCAATGTTCAAACAATCGTTCAATTAGAAATTAAAGTCGATTCGACTCGACTCGACTCGGCTCGGCGGAACGATTCGAGTCGCGGCCGGATGCGACGTGTACGCGCCGACGTACGATCGAATACGCTCGCTGAGAGTTGAAACGCATTTATATTGGTTGTCGCGAAATTCCGCGTCGCACCGTGCCGAATCACACCGTGTCGCGCCGTTATTTTATATTATTTTTCGCGCCGCGGAGCTTTTAACCGCGCCCCTGACGCGGGTGCACGGACACACGCCGCCACAGCCGAGGGAATAATATTCGATAACCGCAGATTTGTATTCACGCGAATCCATTCTACGAAACTACCGTCCCGGAACCGTGACCGCTCTACCCTTCGATGAAACGAGCCCGTGCCATTTGGCCTTTAACCCGTTCCGCGGCTACGGTCACGATGCCATTCCGAAATAGCACCGATTCCTCGTTACAATCCCCCCCCCCCCCACGCTTTCCTCCAAAGTTTTCCATTTTGCACCGCTTCGTTCTGGACGTTTCAATTAGAAAATCTTGCTGGGTTCCCGTCGTCCATCTAGCTATGCAGAAATAAACAATCGACCACCTTTCTAGGAACGATCCCCCGCTTTGAAAATAAAGTTATATCAGCTCTCGTTGACAAACCCCACGACCCGAGCGAACCAAAGACGGACGCACGTTCGTTCGCTCGATCGCATATTTTTAACAAGTTCCTCTCCCACTGACACGATAGCTATGCATCGTTATGCGGTGCTTCGGGCATCGAAACACTCGATAACGGTCGATCGTTGGAGGATGCACGGGCAACGATTCATCCTCGACAACGGCGTCGCTCGATTCGATCCGCGATTAGGTGGAAAACGGATACACTGATTTCGTCGGAAGACGAACGCGAGGGCCCACGTCATCTACGTGATCGGCCAGCTAAAGGCATATACGGGTGGATAGGTGGATATAGGGGCCGCGGGAGAGTGGCGCACGACAGTCGCTTCGGATTAATTAGCAAGTGCAGCGTTATAGATAACGCGTAGGAGATGCGGGAGTGGCCGCAGGGCAAAGGACGCGCGATACGATGTTAAATTGAACCTTTCGTTGGGCTGATTCCTGCGGCGGCGGCAGCGGAGGCGGCTGCAGCAACGACGGCGACGACACATCACCGGCTGCGGCTCGGCCTCTCGACTAAAAGCAATTACTGCTGGTCTGTTGGCTGTACGTTGCATGCTGTATGCCGTATACTGTATACTGTATGCGCGTGGTCGACGCGAGCCACCATTTAGGCTCGCGGAAACACTCGACGGGGACACAAGGACGATACACGGCCGACATTGCTCCGAGCCGTCTCCTATTCGGGGCCTCGACGCGACCGGTTCGACCTTCGTTGAACTCTGCTCGAAAACCGATCGTCTTGAACGCGTGATCGTCCTTTCGCGTCCCGTCCTATTGTCTCGGACACCCATAAACATGCGGTTAGGTCGGACGCGACTTTCTATCGCGCGCAAACAGTATTCGATGTCTCGATGCGTTTTTTTTTTAACACTGAACCTACCGAGGCTTCTTGTATACCTGGTCCTACCGTGCATGGTCAAATTGATCGGTCCTTAAAAAAAGTTATTGTTAATACATTAACACGTTAACCGCCACGTCTCTGGCAATAGTTCAGGGTTTTTCGTTAGTGATTAATGCTAATTTTTTAATTTTATTGCAACATTTTGTAACTCCTACACGTGATGGTTCTGGAGCATGATTATGCTTTGAAGAATCGTGATAACGAATTACATGTTGATCATGTATATGTATATTGTATTTGCAGTACCGTGACATTGGCAACTGCTTCCTCTAACACCACTTTGATCACAAACCCAATAATATAAGTTATCTGTACTTTTAGTTTTTTTTAAACATAAAACCATCAATTACAATTTTTTGTTTTCCACGGACAGACGAAATAACTTCTGCCACTCCTTCGAAATTAATCTGGTTCGTCGAACTCATTGCACTTGTTTTACGAACAATTTAATAGAACAATCACGTACCAAAGCAGAAAATGTAATGACAGTGTCAGTCTGACACATATGAGCATCACAAATTGGGAAGTATAATAACAATTTCTTACGTAGCTATCAGTTCGTGGAAACGAATGAACTCAAACCCGTTGGTAAATACGGACAGTCGATGAAAACATTTGTTGACGATTTGACCATGTCAATGAAAACATAGTGTCGGCCAAATCGTGTAGATGAAAATATTTTTCGGCTATCTGACCATGTCGATGAAAACATACTGTCCACGGAAGTTAATGTCGGTCAAATCGTGTCGATGAAAACAGTGTCGGTGAAATGAGTTATCGACGATTCAGGATAACCCAGCGGCGAACATAGTGGAAAAAAGAGCTGTGCGGTGAGCAAAGCGACGCCGTGCGTGTTTATAGTGACGCGGTTAGTAACGAGGAACAAACCATCTATCTATTCTTTGGTATGCATCGAAAAGTCGTTGCGAAGACTTCAAAAGCTCATGTTGGTCGATAACATTCTTACTAAATATTATACAAGGTGTCCTGTAACTGGTGGTACAACTGAGCAGGGGGTATTTCTACATGAAAAACTGGGTCGAAAATATAGAATAAAATTTTTTGATACAAAGCTTTGTTTTCGAGAAAAATGAGTTTGAAAATTTGTCTAGTGCGCGCGCACTCGGCTTACTTGCCGCTCAACGGACTTTATTCTGAGTTACCTTAACCTTTTTTCGCAAAGGTTTTCGAAGTTTGTATACATCGAATAAATCGAAGGTCGAGGTTACAATGTTAGAATTACCTTTGAGAAATTCGTTTAATTCATAAATTCCTGGTAGTGCTGTCCACGTTGTTGTAGACATAATTGTGCTCTTCGTATTAAATTCCTTCGAACCTCTTGTAATGTGCAATTACTATGTTGCTTTGAGTGTTTAAACGTTATCACAATTTTTTGTTGTAATTGTTCGATGCTCGACCCCACAAATAAAAATCTAACGGTGACAAATCCGGAGATCATGGCGGTCAAAGTACTCTGCCACCGCGACCGATCCAGCACTGATAATTTTCACTTAAAAAACTTCTTACTTCGCAACTGTAGTGCGGTGGTGCTCCAGCCTGTTGAAAAATTAGCGTTCTTCGAATCCCAAGAGGCACATTTTCCAATAATTCCGGGGCAACACGTTTCGAAGAAAATGCAAATATGCTTCCGATGTCACATTTCCCGGAAAGAAATAAGGGACTATAATTTGGTCACCTACTATGCCAGCCCAGACGTTCATGTTTGTAAACATATCTAGAAGTACGAAGGCAATATCCGAGATATCCAGACGTGAGGCAGTGGAATCCGTTGAGCCGCAAGTAAGCCGAGTGCGCGCGCACTAGACAAATTTTCAAACTCATTTTTCTCGGAAACAAAGCCTTGTATCAAAACATTTTATTCTATATTTTCGACTCAGTTTTTCATGTAGAATCATCCCCTGCTCGGTTGGACCATCAGTTACGCTACACACTGTATATTAACTTCAAATTGTGTAAGACCCAGAATTAGGAAATGGTGACCGCTCTCGTCACCGCTCAACTATATACAGTTGCATTTGATTACATTGGTTTGATTTTGCCGTGATGTTCACCTCGTTGCTATCCTCGATCTTCACTGCTCCACTATAATTGCGCTCTAAGAGAAGTGCGACGGACGGACGGATGCGTTTAAATTCTTTCGTTCGCCGTGCCGCGCCTCGGGGACAATCGATAATGTCTTGAGCAGTTTGTCACTGGAGACCAACTGTTTGTCCCGCGCGGAACAAAGACGGAAATTATTACGTCACCGGCAGAGTCATAATCTCGACGACAAAGATAACGACTCGTTCGATCCTGTTCGAGGATAATGGGCCGGGGGGGGGGGGGGATCTCGCGGGAACGAACCCCTTATCCGATAAAAAGCTTCCGAATCCCGATCGGATATCCGGGATCCTTGTATTTTGCATAATTTCGGGCACCGTACGATTACCCGGGATATCCGAAGCGTTCCGCCAGCCGAGGTTGTTTCCGGGGAAGATTGTACGCTTCGCGCGACGCGACGTCTATCTACCCCGCCGGAAGGGTTCCGGGCTCGGAAACAAGCGGGAGAACACGGGAGACGCGCGTGAAATTCAAACTAGCCTCCAGTGGCGGTTGGTCTACCGGGTCTACCGGGTCTACCTCGACTCGGATACGTAAATTCTATCCGCGAAGAAGGTGCGCCGGTGACTCTCGAGGCGGGAGACTCGCTCGAAGGTCTGCCGGTACCCGGGACACGTCTCGCTCCTTATACTCGGAAAACGAACCGCGAGATTTCTCTGGGAGACTGTGAGACAGGTTCGATGGCTGACACACATTATCCGCGGAGTTACGAAATTCCCTGGTGAGTACGCCGGTGGTGCCCCTCCAGTGTAATATTTCGAGAGACCCTGGGCCACGAATCTACGTTAGCGCTAAGAGATTGCTCCCCATACCCTCTTCCTGGGCCGGCCTCCATCCCTCTTCCTCTTCCTTTCCATTGTAATCATGGAAACAATCATTCTTCGCTCTCCTTCCCCTCTGCCTGCGCTTCTTCGCTCTAACCTCGACGATCTCGGTCCGTCCCCACCTCCTTCCACTCTCCCTCCCTCTCACCCTTCTCCCACTATCTCTATCTCTCTCTATAGTTCTCCCCGAAAACTTGCTGTTCCCCGCGCCTCGGCGTTCTCGTCCCGTCTCCGCTTCCATACTATCTATATCCGTCCATCTTTCTCGTCCTCTTTTCGCCTCCATCTCCATCACGGATTTCGGGCTAAAAGCCCTGTCTTCGTTCCTCCGGCAAGGCATCGGCCGCCGTGCGCGGCTCCCGGCTCCCTCTCTCTCTCTCTCTCTCTGCTCTCTCGGCTCTCTCGGCGTCGGCGTCGGCGTTGGCGGTGGTGTGGCGAGCTACCCTTTCGCTCGCCTCCGCAGCAATCACCGATTTGTCTGAATAAGCCCCGGGCAAGTATATGCTCGTGCTTACCCCGGGGAAACACCACTCCGGCCAACTCACACCCGTCGCCCCGTCGTCTCTCTGCGTCTCTTCGTTTCTCTCCGTTCGTCTCTGGTCTCTTCGTACCAGTCCGCCGTTCGCCGATTCGGCCGCCTCTTTCTCTCTCTGAACATCAACCCCTCTACCGTTCGGGTGTACTTCTCTATTCTGGTCCCCATACCCCCGATCGGCCTGGCAGAGACTCCATACCCGAAAATACTCTGGTTCATCGATGCTCGATGGGAAGCGAGGGCCAGGGCGGGGATGAGAACAAGCGGGACGAGCCAGCAGCCCAGGGAGTTGCCAAAGTCGACTTCGACGACGACGACGACGACGAGACCTCTCTGGCCCGTTAATCACCGGCGAAAAGTCGCCGATACGACGGAGCATAAGCTGATACACGAGAGAACACGAGTTAGAGATCTTGGAGTCGCAAGACCACGACAGTCGGTGTTTTAAGAGTCCGGGGCGAGCGACGTTACGGTCCAACAGAGATCCTCCGAATGCAATTCCCTTATTCTCGAGGGTAACTCTTGACGGTACACAACGGGTTGCTTGCCTTCCCAACTTTCCACTATAGCCGGATGACCCGATGCGTTCATCCGTCACACCCGACAACAGTTCTGGTCGGTCGGTACCCAACGTCGTCGTTTAACCGCCGAAGGGGATTCTCGCGTACCCTAATCTCGGTTCTCCGTGCATAGACGGTTCTACGTGGTGACGTTCTCTCCCGCGGTAACGGGAAAGATGTTGACCGCGCGTCGAACAATTGCAGATGTTCAAATTCGGCGAAGACTGAATGTCGCCGGCGAAGAACCGAAAGTTCCCCCTCCCCGTCGCAGAGGGGTGAGTCGGCCGGTAAACAAATACACGCGCGACGTTTGTTCGCCACGCAACGAGTTAATCACTCGCGGCAGAATGGCATTTAATTTCGTCTCGTTACCCGGCGCGCGAAGCTTAATGAATTGTGTTTCCGTCGCGAACTTCCGAGAAGCTTTCTCGTGTCCGACGGAGTTCCCGGCAGACGGACAAAGTTTCGGTTTATTTCCACCCGGTGAATGAATACGATGGCCTTTCGGGCCATGGAAAACTGTTGGAAAGTTAGCCCCGTCTGGTGTCGTACTCGGTGTCGGCGTCGACTCGGAGTGGGGGTCGCGACGCTTCTCCCGGAATGGAAACAGAGGCGGAAGAAACGCGTGCAAAAAGACGCGAGACGACACTGGAGCGCGACATCTGCCCGGAACAACCGCGCGACCCATTTATTTCCGCGAGATTACCGAATCGCGAAATCTCGAATCCCCTTATCGGCGTGCCTCGGCGAGTCCAGCGGACCCACGTACCCGTGAATCCGTGAACTCGTTTGTACGCGGCCGGCATCGCATAATTAACGTTTCACCGGCGTGGCGCGGCGGCATCGTGTAATTAACGGCGGGCCGCTTCTTCAGCGCGAACATTTAAATCCCTTACCTTGTAGTTTCCAGGATTCCGAATCGTGCACGGTAGAATGGCTTCCTTGCCGATGGCCGCGGTCACATTACCGATCGGCTTCACGAAACTCGGTGCATCTGCAAAAACAAACGTTGTCTCGGTCAGTACTGGCTCCGTATTCACAACGAACACAAAACATTAAAAATCCGGCCGCACATTCCATCGTCTACTATGCGCATTTTATTATACTTTTTGTACTACATGGACTTTAATCTACCATAGTGACGCTATTTGAAAATATTATAGCAAGCAGGAAAAACATACACAGCATATACACAGGCTAACGAAAGTATTCGAACTGTACATTTAACATTAATTAATAGCAGCATTAATTCGACTAATCAAACTTTTAATATGAAGTTGACCCTCCTTTCGCTGTTATTACAGCCCTAATACGGTTTTCCATGGAAAATACTAACTTTAATGTCACATTTATGTCTATAGACCGCCATACTTCAACAATCTTCTGTTTTAATTCTTCTTTCGATGTAAAATCATTGTACTTCTTAATTTTCATTCCACCTCATCCCATAGGTGTTTAATGGAATTAAGGTCGGGACTTTGTGGTGGATGTGGTAATGTGTGTGGAGTATTGTACAGTAACCATTCTTGAACCATTTTTGCCGAATGGTTTGGGGTCATTGTCTTGCTGGAAGCAATAATTTTCTGGTAGACCCAATTTACTGTCTTTTAAATGTTCTTGCAAAATTTTCAAGTATTTCATTTTATCTAGAATCCCATCGATGAATATGAGATTTCCAACCACATTTGCTGCCATGCAATGCCACGCCATCACTGAGCTACCATTATGTTTCACAGTTGGCTGTAAATTCTCTGATTGTAACTCGGTGTTCTTTGTCCTCCTTATATTTTTGCGACCGTCACTGCCAAAAATGTCATACTTGCTTTCGTCAGAGAACAATAATAAGTGTACTCCAAAATTATTAATATTGTTTTGAATATTTAAGACGTAATATTTGATTTCTTTCGCTGATATACAGTTTCCTTAGCAATCTCCGACATAATTCTGGATAAACCTCTTTTTTAAAACTGCGTTGCCAGCATCGCCGTCTTCTTTGATGCACCAGTAAAGGGATCTTGTTTAATTTTCCGAATCACTGTTCTTTCTTCCCTCTGCGTTAACTTTTTTGATCGACCGCGGCGGTGTTTATTTGCAATGGTTTCCCCGTTATTAAACTTTTTAAGTGTATAGTGAATTGTGGACTTACTTCTGTATATAAGTTTTGCAATTTCATTCATAGATTTTCCTTCCTTATACCACTTTACTATTAGCTCTCTTTCCGGCTTACTTCTTTCCGACTTTTTGCGATTCATTTTGCAAGAATTCGACTTTAAATAAATTGCGACGCGAGTTTTGAACAGTATAGCTGTGTATGAACTGAGCAATGTTTGTTTATATTCGCCGGTGCTTAGAAATGTTACTAATACGACGATTGCCCTTATAGTTCGAATACTTTTGTGATAACTCGGATATGTGTTACACGATTTCAATGAAATTTATATACATACATATTCCCCATACACAATACATACGACGATTTCAAAATATTTTGTATACTGTACAGTCTGTGTCCGTTTTAATTAAGAATATATCATCGTTCGAATACTTTCGTGAGCCTGTGTACGTAACAGCGGCCGTCAAAGTGTTGACCCTGCTGTCGTCCTCGGTTGACCCGTACATTCGCGGACAATAGCATCGCGAAAGCAGACACGAATATAAGTGGTGCGCATTTGGCAAATCGACCGATTCAAGAAAAGAAAGAGTAGAGAAAGAGATTGCTAAGTTCGTTTCAATTTTTGGTGTTCGTTGGTGTCGAGCTCGAGGATTTGGAGTAACGGAGCCGCAAAGCCTCAGCTCCGAGTTTTTCCAGTTTATAAATTGAGCAGCGAGGATGAGAAATTATGGGAAGGTTTGCAGTTCGGTTGTCGAACTGACGCGGCGCGCCCGCCTCCCTCGGTTCCTTTCAAGCGGAGAAGGACCGATCGTCGCGAGTTCCTTCTTTCGAGAATTTAAATCGAACCCGTCCACCGTGCGCGCCACAGATTTATGAACGAAATATGGGAAAATCGTGGGAGCCTGGCGCCACCCTATATTTTTCCGGACGCGCGGAAAATATTTCACATCGCTTACAACGGGCGCGGATTCGATACGCGTGATTCGTTGCCCTCGTTAAAGCGTACGTGACGGCGCAATGACACCGATTAACAGCTTGTTGGCTTTCGCGTGTGACTTCGCAGTCGAACGATCGACGCGTTGCGACGATGAGGCATAGTCCCGATTTCCTATAGCCGACACCGGAAGGAAGATCACGCTGGAATCGAATCCAAGACACGGTGAACAACCTGCGATCGTTTCTGGCTACGCAGTTGCGATTTTGCATAATCGCGCGGCTATTTATCGATTAGTTTCGGTTCGCCGTATGGTAGCTTCACGGGGTAGAAAAATTGCAGGCGTATCGAGAAAGTTTTTACAGAGTGTTAGTCACGGTCTGTGCTCGAGCGACGATTATAGCCTGCCGTGCGCGTGGACAGGGATGTCGGTGGCGCGGCAGGGCGCAGTTAACTCTCGAAAAAATAAGGGAAACTTGGTCAAGGCGATAGCGCAAATTCCAAAGTGTTCCCTTTAGTCCGGGAGTTCCGCGTGCAACTTCCCCCGGCGAACTTTTCTCCGAAACGTACGACAAAAGTTGGAATATTTCGCGGTAGTATGCGAGGGGAGAGAGAGAGAGAGAGAGAGAGAGAGAGAGAGAGAGAGAGAGAGAGTAGTGGTAAGAGTACAGAACAAAAAAAAAGGATGATCTTCGATATCATAACGGAACGGAGGGAGTGGGAACGATCGGCTAGACGGGGCTGGCGAAAATGAAGTCGACGGAATCGGGGGGTCGAGACCACATGGCGCCGCTGTATCGGTATCGGCGTCGACGTCGACATCGGATCGTGCCGTGACGTGCCTACTCAGTGAAAGTTTCGAAACGGAGCGCGGGGAAATGGCGCGATCCGTGGACACACCGGGACGCGACCGGAAAACGTTGCATCCGATCGGTCCTGTGCACCGAACGGGAAAAAACCGAGCTTCCAGCTGTCGACGAGTGCTGATGCACGGTGTATACCGTTCTCCCTCCGATTCTCTCAGCCCCTTTCGGGTTCTCGAGAACGCTCCTCGAGCGCGAACGAGAGCACGAAAGAGCCTCGAAGAGCGCGAACAGTTGGCGCGGCGAAGGGATTTGTTATTCGTGCGCGGAGGGAGGGCTCGGAGGGTTGAAAGAGTTGAGAGGGCGGAGGTTATGGAAGAACGTGGACGCGGACGAGAGGTTCCGGGCCCGGTGGACCCCCGCTGCACCTCGAGAAAACAGCGCCGTCGTCGCGCTATTATGATAAGATATTCACTGACAGAAACAGGAGAGGGAAGGCATTTTCAGCTCGCGGCCCCGTGGATCTGAAATGTAATATAAGGAAACGCGGAGAGGAAGCCGGTGTGCAGGCGTCGTCTCGCCTCGTCTCGCCTCGCCTCGCTCGTGTCGCCTCGCGCCGTGCCGCGCCGCGCCGCGCCGCGCCGGGGACGAGTGCCCCTGTGAACAACCAACGGCCGAGAACCGGAGAACCAGAGAACGAGAGAACCGGAGAGGCGAGGGGTGGAAAAGGGAGAAAAGAGGATCCGGAGGAACCCGGAAAACGAGGGACCGGTGGAAACGACGCCGAGAGGGGTGAGAGGTGCACCGGATCGTTTCGTTTCCCTTGGATTCGGCTTTGGGGGGGGGGGGGGGGGAGGCGGAGGTCGAGGCGGAGGTTTGGGTGCGCCTACATCGCGCGAGCAACGCCTTTTATTTTACGGCGAAATTATTCCAAGAGAAAAATAATTCAATCTCCGCCCGGTGTACAGGTTAGTCTGCCTGCCTCTCCTCGAGCGGACGATTCGGATACGATTCGAAGAACGACGATTAGGAGCAGAGGATTCGGATTCTGCGGGAACGGGCTCCTTCTTCCGGATCTCTCGGGAAAATATTTTCCGCGACGGTTTCCTCCATGTTATTACCCTCTTGAGAATGACGAAGCGCGCTTAAGCCGGTCCCGTAAACGCAACGCGCAATAAAACCAGCACGAACAATTCGCTTTCAGCGATAATACGGGCGACCGCGTGCACGCGGCTATTTTCATATTTTTTCGAGCTCGGGTGTAACGTGTTGCGGCCGCAGCGCTTCGCTGGACAGAAACTCGATGCAGCGATAATCGTAGATAAAGGAAAAATCGAACCGAGACATCGAGGAGGCGAACTCGTTGGCCGATGAAATTCCTAGACCGGGTGTCGTCGTGCTCTCGTAAATTTTTAAATCTCCCCCTCCCTCCACACCTCTTGACGCTTCGGAACGCGACGCTACAGAAATATAATAGAAGAACGCGTGATTTAATGTGTTTGGGGTCTTAAAATTTTCCCGCGACTAGGAAAATCGATTTCCTCCGACTATATCTACAATCTAAAGGAACGACGTTTACCTGGACGTTGAGAATTACTAAATTCAGTAATGTATGTAATTATTTTAGCGACGATTAAACGACGTGGAGGAATTTCTGCGGTTGAAATCCTATCGAGGTATATATCAAGTGGAGTTTTCTTAAATAAAATTAATAAAACACGCATAATTGTACTTAGATATTTATTAGAAGTAAATCCATATATGACAGTAATAGAAAAAAAAAAATAACAGGAAGAAAAAATAATATGTCTCCTTATAACGGATCTCACTGTAGATCGTTGTCTCGATTGACGTTATGTTGATAAACACTTCCAATGACCGAAGTATTTTCCTAGTGTATTCCTAATTTTCCGTTACGGCAAAAACAAACTTAAACTGCGATAATATCCATCGAGACAACAATCTACAGTGAGATCTATTATAACGAGACGTGATCAAGTGCACGCATACCGAGCGAAAATTCAAAGTCGATTTTCTCGAAAAGAAAGCCTCAAACGAAAAATTTTCATTTTATATATAGAATCACCCCCATTCCGCTTGTACCACCAGTTACCAACCACCCTGTATATATATATATATATATTGTGTTATAGTGTGTGCTCAATCGAGTACAATGGGCTTATGAATGGTATTGGGTGAAACAGTCTCTTTCAGTACACAATGTAACCTTATACTTAATGCATGCCCATCTTACCCTCATATGACTATCGTTTCTACACTGTACTGAACGGATATTAACAGAGCGTGCAGAGACTCGCAGTATATCGAACTGCAGAATCAAAATATGTGCGAATATCTCATTTATGGTCTGTAAAAAAGAGATAACCATTAGTAATACAACTTTCTACATTTTCAGTGAGTACTTGCAAACGATGGACAAAACATCTAGTCAATTTTAGATGGCGCTAGAAGGAAACAACTATAATCTTGTTATCCTATACTCAAGCGAGTACAATGGGCGTTAACGGGTTAATCGAGAGGAGTCGCTGTCGGTTGAACGATGTATTTGAATAGTAGCAGCGAGATACAGTTGCGATGTTTTTGTTGTGACGGTTACTGTGCTGCTGCCTTCCTTCGAGGAAAGTGGAGAAAAATATATAGAACTGGAAAGGAGAAGGGGTAGGGTGTATAGGGGTAGTCAGCAGGTAAAGGAAAAAACGGCTTGTATATGTTAGCCTTGGAAGAGTTTTAGGGACGGTCCGAAATATGATTTTTGCAGGTCTTAACGTAACTTAGGATTGCCCCAATTCGGCCCGTCGCGGCGGTTTATTGCGGATTCCTCGGACATGCGGAAGCAGTAAAACCTCTGTACGGTATCCCGTGCGCCCTCACCGAGAACCCCCAATTACGGTGTTCCGTATCGGACGGAACAAGTAATATTTTCGAAAATTCGGATAGCGACGCGCACGTACGAATCGTCAGGTTAGGATAAGTAGATGCTCTATAGGTTCGATCGAACGCTCCTCGCACCCTATGCATCTGTTCCCCAACAAACGATATTTGTTTACTTCGCAAAAACGACGAAGAACGGGCCAAAACTGGCAAGAACAGAAAACTTCCTTAAGATCGAACGGAATCGAATCGCGTGGGATCTCGGGGGAACGGGGCTGAGATATATCGCTCGTCGTATTTCCCGAAGATCTTACGGTCAGGATCGGACGGCAATTGGTGGCGGAGCGACGCGCGGCTGGAGAAAGAAGATTTTTACGCGTCGAGGACGTCGGCACGTCGGTTAACGTGAATAAAGAATCGTGGGGCCGTGGGCAGATGTTCGCTCGGCGCGCGGGCTGCTCGTTCGGCTGGCACGTTTCATAAAAATACATATCAGGAATCAGCGATACTTTTCGCGAGCCGCACCTTCGACAAATTACTCTGTTATTTCGCGTCCCAGCCTCGCGGAATCGAGAGCTGAGCCGAGCCGAACCGAGCCGTGCCAAGTAGGGCCGAGAGTGCTCTCGCAGGTTCGCTTCCCAGGGGAAGATACACCATAATCGTTTCCCGGTGCGGAGACAGCCGGAGAAATGGCCGGCACCGGCGCGGTGGAACGAAAATATGAGGAACTCTTCCGCGAGGAGAACGGGACACGGCATTTTTCTTCCCCGCCGAGCGAAGCCGCTTTGCTCGCGTCGCGACGTTTGCGTAACGCTGCCCTCGTCGATGCCGGTAAATACCCTCCGCGAGCACCATCGCAATATCGTCCGATATCGCGAAATTCCTTTCGTTCCGTTCCGCGGGCTGAGGAACTGCTCCGACGAGCCGCGAAAGAATCTTTTCGTCTAGAGGCGCTCCACCCCGTCCCGGCCCTCTCCTCGCCGCCTTTATCTGCTCCGAGCCCGTTTCGAAAACCCTTTTCGACGAGGAATTAAACGGCGCGCCGCGACGATCGAGTATCGGAGGTTCTCGTTAACGCGAGCGACAATACGGCTGCCCCTCGACTATGTAATTCCAAGGATAATGGAAAACTGTACGTCTCTGTGTATCGCATTAACTCGGCAACGGTAGCCCGTGCCGCCGTCGACTATTAACGTTGAAGAGCCACGGCAACTGAGAGATTTTCCTCAAACGAGAGTTTAACAAAGTTCCATGTTATTACGATAGAACGGAGAGAGAGAGAGAGAGAGAGAGAACTTTCGAGATAAGGGGGAGTACAGAAGGAAGCCTGACTTTCGAGGGAGAGAAACTTCTTCTTTTTCTTCCGCCTCCTTCATCGTCCTTCATTCTTCCAACGTTGCTTCTTCGGCTCGAAAGCGCAAACGTTTCCCTGCTCCTTTTTCGCGCAACGATCAGCAAATTTTTCTCCCGACGAACGCATTAATTCGCGAAAGAAACAACGCCGAACACAGAAATTTCGATCCGCGTCCGCGATTCTCCGCTCCGGGCTCCGGCGCGGAGCAGCGGCGCTCGACTTCCGGTGCTCGCCGCGTTTCCGAGATATTTAAGTTTCATCAGGAAAGTTTTGCGGGACGTTGCATTTATTAAATCCTCTGGCATATTTGACGAGCAAATCTGCGAATTACCGTGTCAGTGTTGGAGTCATGGCCGGCGCCGGAGTCGGAGTCGGAGTCGGGGGGGGGGGGGGGGAAAACAAAAAGACTCCGCTCGCACCGACTGGTTCCATTCATTTATTAAAGGAACGATATTACCGTTCGCGGAAGTTACGTCGACCGAAAGCCAACGAAAGGCCGAGCGACGCGGCTCGGCTCGGTTCGGCTCGGCTCGACGGTCCTCGACGCGTTCCGCTCGAATAAAAGATTTGCGAATTATATTCGCGGAGAGACTGAGAGAGAGAGAGTGTGTGTGTGTGTGTGTGTGTGTGTGTGAGAGAGGGGGGGGGGGGGAGAGACAGGAAATAGAGAGGTGCGAGCAGTCCTCGCACACACTGCTGCCATTTTAATTAATCGCGTATCGGTCCAATGGATCGCGCGCGTATTACTAACGATACTTTTATCGCAATTCACCGTGAAATTCGATTAATTTAATTTCATCCCACCCTCCGACGCCCCGTATACTGTATGAATGTGTGTACACGCACGCGTGCAGTAGCAACGTGTCTAAATGCGGTGCGCCACTGTGTGCCCGTGCGACAGATAATATTTAACGGCCGTTCATACTCGCGAAAGATGGTGGGTGACGCATGATCAAGAAGATGCAAGAATGGTGCCGGAAAATGGGTCGACGCGAGCAAGGAATAATAAGAGGTATTACCGCGGCTACGCCACCGCAAGGCGCAATTATCTGACCATTACGAATTAATAAATGCCGCATCGGCTTCGAAAAAAGAACGCCGCTGTCCGCGAACCGCGTTTAAACGCTCGTCCGAGCTCGTTCGCGGCTGTTCCAACGCATTTATGACGCTTATTAAATTCATTAACGATCCAGCGCGGCGCGATGTCGCGCCCGATCGTTCCTTTGTTCGAAACTCGATCGCTTTTGAAACACGTTTGAAGCGCGTGTCCCGCGCAGACAGAACGGGTTAAGTTTAATCCTTGCTCACCCTAAATCCCCCGCGCTTCTTTCGCAATTTCATCGTGTTACGCGTAGAAACTGTTCTCGCGATTTTTCTCAGACTTGTTTGCTTCCGCAAAAAGGAGTCTATCCTTTTTACATTCGAATGCCACGGCGAAAAAAGTCTTCGTTCCTCGACGCGATCGCTGTACCGAAAGGAGTAACGATAAGACGCTGTTTCCTTTTACGATAGCGCGTGCGTAAAAAGAACTCGAGTCTCTTAAACGCATAAATTCGCGTCCCGATAACAGTAGAAATCTCTTTCTTTAACCTGTTGTCTAACATCGAGGCTCTAATATTTTTAGGTTCGCGATGAAAATTTTTCATATAAAATCCGCGGAACATTCAAGCGTCTTTGTTGTTCTATTAAATTGAAATAAAATTCTACTTGTTTGTCATCGATACTTGACACCTGATGGAAACATTCGAATATGCGAACAACGTAAATATTTCATTTCTCCTGGGAGTTTATAAACGACGAAGCACTTGTGATCATACAGTGTGTCCCACGAACTCTGTCCACTTGAGTATCTTGGTTATTTCAAACAATACGAAAAAATATTACTTACAGAAGTTGTAGGTGTTAAGAAACTATATAATAAATGATACTCTTGCAAGTGTTGAAAATAAAAAATGTACGAAGGTGAGGACTTCATGGCTAAATGAATGTATAGCAGCTCAAGGGAATATTTTTGGATTGAAAGTCCTTTGTAGGTCATATTGTGTTACATGGATGAATTCGTTATTTTGTCAGCTACAAAATCACGTTAACGAAGATATATTATTCTATTTAAAAATACATCGATGACCTTGAAATCTCGTTTAAAAAATGACCTTGCAAATTTTTTCCCTTACACCGATACATGTACCGCCTCAAACAGTGTAACTTTGTCCTAAGAAGTTTTCTTGTACAACGAAAAATAAGTTTCTTCGGATTCACCCTGTATATAGAAGATGCAAAGAGAATCATACGTATCGAGTGTCTAAATACTTACGGGCCAGAAACATTTGTACGCGCTAGGCGAATTTTGGTTTGACGCGAGGCCGGAGTCGAAGACAGGGAAAAGTAGGTCTAATAGAAACGAGAACAAAGGGCCCAATGATCCTGGAAGATTCGAATGCATCGTTACCGGAAGAGAAACAGCGGCGCGGCGTCTTTTGCGGTGGGGAGGAATCCGTGGCAAACGCGGGCACGAACGTTTTCGATCGCGGGGTAACGAGTAGCATTGAAAAAGCGGCTGCGCGCTCTTCGAACCGTGCCGAACCGTGCCGAACCGAAAGATTTCAGCGAAAACATTTTCCTTGTTTCCATCGTTCGAAACTCATAATACCACTCGCTAGCGCACGCGTTCCCCTACGATCCGAATTCGACGGAACGTACACTCCGCGACAAAAAGATAGCATATTATAGAGATGAATGGTATTTAGCTTTTCAAGTAGGACATTACATTGTTTGTGATCTGTATACTGCGTTGTAAGAATAACCAATTACTTAAATATGTTTTAACGCATTTATTACGTGAAGAAACAATTTTATTGGAGAATGGAACAATTTTATTGGTGTAACATTAAACGAAAAATCGGTGCGTCAAAATAATAGCAAAAATGTCTTAAACTAGCTAAAATATAAGAATATGTATAAAAAAATAATGTTTTAATATTTCGAATCTCCGCCGTTTGTTTGTATAAGTGTCACTAAACGTTTTGGTATAGATTTATATAATTTTTTAACAAATTTCTTGCTTAACGATGCCCAGTTTCGTTCAATGCAGATTTTTAATTCGTTAAGAGTTCGAAATTGTGTCCCACCGGCATATACTAATCTGGCTAAATGGATTCAGCAATTTTCTATAATATTTAAATCTGGAGACCTGGCTAGTCATTCCAAGAGTTTAATATTTTCCCGTGTAAAATATTCTTTTACAATCTTGGCTGTATGAACATTTGCATTATCTTGCTGATAAAGTAATGTCTCTTCAATTGTTCGTCGACTAAATCAATATACTTTGCACTATTCATTTTACCACTTACAAACTTAATTTCAGTGTGTCCATAATACCCAATTCCCGCCCACACTATTACTCCGCCACCACCGTATTGTAGACTACATAAAATTGTACTTTACGCAAATCGTGGAAATAACATCGGTAGCCATCCATTCCATCTAACGTAAATCTCTTCTCATCAGTAAAGATGACTTTTTGCCATTTTTTCTTCCAATGAATATACTTCTCAGCAAATTGTAAACGTAATTCTTTATGTTGCTTTGTTAGAGGTGGTTTATGCATGAATTTTTTGCGTTTTATGTATTTACACTCTTGTACAATACATTGTACATTACGTAATTTTTTATTTACTCCAGCTTCTGCTGCAATCTCTCTTGCAGTAGCAGCAGAATTTGATACAGTTCTTAAAATTGCACGCCGCTGAAGATCAGTTGTCACTCTTGGACGACCTGTGCTCTTTTTTCCCCATATTCATCAACAATTTTTAATAAATTGTAAATAACCTTGTGATTTCATTCAACAGTTTCGCAATTTTACTGATAGAACGATTTTCTTTACGCAAATTGTGTATTATTAATATTTCAGGACCAGTCAATCTATTACCGCGAGCCATAGTTGAAAATTTCACAATATTTTAACACCGGAACACGAACACTCTTAACTACTCGCCGATGTGAACAGATTGGCGCCTTGACGCTGTCGGAAAATACACAATTTTGACTTTGTGCTATTATTTTGACGCAATAGTCAGCACTACTGTTTACGTTTTCGGCTTAAAGTTCAACCTATAAACAGAAAACGAGTGTTTACCCTGAACAGATACAACTTATTGCTAACTGAACAGTGATATATAATACGGGAACTGTTGTTATTTGATTATATTTGAGAGAATTAACAGAATTAGATAATGTGCTATGTTTTTGTCGCGGCGTGTAGTTTTCGCAAATAAATTAGATTCGCCGCGGGAATACCGGTAAAACGACGAAGGTTTACGACGTTCCGGAAAGTGAGAAACGGCATCATCGCATACGTAACGATTTCCCGGTGCGAAATACCCGGTCGTTACTTATATCTTATTACTCCTCGACTCGCGCAAAACTCGGCGAGGTTTCGAGGAGCGCCGGAAACTTCGGTGTTTCTACAAAAATGTCTAACGACGATCGATAATCGCCACCGATTATAGTTTACGGACCACCGTAAATTAGCTCGGGAAGTGAATTTCGCGAACCTCTGAGCCCACCTTTTTGTTCGCCTGTTCCCCAGGAAGGGAGAAACGTTATTTTGCTAATCAGCTCGCCTCGGAAATGAAATCTTGAGCGAGGAATGCCGAGCAGCATCGATCGTCGATCCGTCTGTTCCACGAATCATTGAAATTCTTTCGAGTTCCAATTCGTTTGAAATATTCGAGGCAGCGGACCGCACGTAATTTCCGGGCGACCATTCGCGAGGGGTAAAAGATTAAATGAAACGTTACACCGGTGTGGCGCGATGGGACGCAGAGTGCAGCAGATTGCAACCGCTGCCGCCCCGAAACGCGAGAAAAAAGTGCGGTCACGGTGGTTAAGAAGATGCACAAATAAATTCACGGCGCAACGAAAGTACATTCTTGCCAGAGGACGCGAGAACGCGCACACGCCCGCGCAAGGTCTGAAATTAACATCGATATTAAACGTGAACCTAATTTCCGGTTCGCTTTGAAATTTTAGTTGGCCGCCGTCGCGCGGTTGGCTCTCTCGCCTCGACGTCGACCTCGTCCTCGTCTTCGACCGAACACATACATACCTACGGTTACACATTACACGGAAACTAAAACAACGCGACACGAGTTTTGCGGGCAAACGGCCGGACGGATACACACGAAACAAAGAGGCGTCTTCGCCGGCATATCTCTTTCGCGACGACTCGTCGGCGACGCGTCGCGACGCTTTAATCCGTGGTGACTTTAACCAGACGCGCGTGCTCTGTCCTGATTTCGAAACGAAGAGCCCTCTCGAACGCTCGCGACCTCAAAGATTTTGCCAGACGAATCTCCGAGAAACGTCGGAAAATCGAGACAAAGGGCGAGACTTTCTCCAGCGACGTCGACATCTCGAGGGACGGCTAAAGCACCGTTTCTCAGCCTTTTTTGGCTCGCTTTTCGAAATTTTTCTTAGTAGCCGCTCGGGCAAACTGTTTCCACTGTCTCCGGCGAAAAGTATTCGACCGAATAACGACGCGGTCTTATCGGACGCGATTTTCATCGCGAGTTCGTTGTTGGAACTGTTTCGTCGCGTCATCGATCAATGATCAACGGTACATTTCGACCAAACGAACGAATGCCCGTTCGGACCTCGCTCCGGAAAAATTGCAATTCAAACGAGCATTCGTCTATGCTCGTTAAAATATTCGCCGAACGTTCGGAATGCTCGGAGAATGATTACTGGGTTATACAAATATAAAAAAATAGAACGATCACCGAATGTTCAGCTAAATACAGAATTTTGAAATAGACACATTCATTAATATCGGCACTTCATTAATAATTACACATCATTCCAACGAGCACGAATTTGTTGAAGCGGGGGCTGAACGAGCATTCGTTCGTTTGGTCTAAACGGCCCATAAGAAAGAAGAGCTTTTTTTACAAGTTGGTCCGCGTATTTGTGTCGCCTAATTTCCTCGAAACGGTCGTTCTGGTGCGCGGAGATCGAACAACTCCGTCGCGATTCAGTTGTTCGACGGTGTCGCTGGATGAAAAAAAAAAGAAAGAGGGCGCGTGTCATACAAGTTGTACCGACTCCTCTTTCTCTTCTCGACAAAGACAGCTACGATGATAAAAATCTTTTTGCGTCTGCATAATATCATAATAACTATGTAAATCAGGCCGGCGTACCAGCCCACAAACACAATCGGGCATTCGTATGCTAAATCCCCATTCCGCTTCGCCCACCCTCGGCCTCCATTTCACTTTGCTAGGCACTGTATATATACATATACATATATACATATATATATATATATATATATATATATATATA
>CM052131.1:15025408-15095088 GCA_028454255.1 Halictus ligatus
ATATGCATATAGTGTATGTGGTATATAGTATATATAAACGGTATGTACATGTACCCGAGTATATATGTACAGTATGTGCACCTGGTTACCCAACTCCGATAACGAGTTCAGTCCTCGAAAAAAGGGACCGTTCCTCCAGCTACCCTTCAAGCATTATCCGTCCGAGCCTCGAGGTCGGCTAACAAATCGTCTCTTGTAAAAACTTGTCCGCGAGCAGCGATAGTCGCGTGCGAGCGTCGTCGTCGCGTCGCGTCGTATCATGGTCTCTTGCCAGGGGATTTTCAAGATGCACGGCTCGTCAAAGGCCGCAACTCGAATCCGCGTGTTCTCGATCACGGTTGTTAGCGTCGACGGATTTTTCGCGAGGTCAAAGTAAGTTGGCGGGGGGACGTTCGATCTTTGACGAAGACTACTTAAAAGTCTACTTTGTAGACTGCGGATTTCTCTGTAAAATGTCCATCTTGTTATCGACTCTAGAAATGTCCGAGTAAAAACGATTTCATCGATACAGATTTCACGAAACAAAGATTCGAAATATCCGAGTCGACGACCGCGATTTACAACGACCTCTTAGCGGAGACAGTTGAGGGTAAAGGCTTAATATTTTTTGGAGAATCGTTGGAACACTTCTGCGACGGCAACGAACATATAATTCCGAAGGGCGGAGCATCCATCATACCTCGGGTCGGTGAAAAAAAGGGGACAGAGAGAGCGACGAAAGCCGCGCGCGCGGACCGAATAACTGTTCGATTAATCCTGGCGATTATGCGGGGCGATAAACGCTCGCGGAAAGCAGTCCGACGGATGCGGTTCGCCGTTCGCTGCTCGTCGCTCGTCGCTCGGGTCGAACTGGGACGATACCAAAGAGGATTATCGAAACGCGGCGTTCCAAGTCGAAGGTAAAGTCCCTCGTTCCTACCCAGATTCGTGGAACTTTAAATTCTCACGGCTCGAATCTCTGTCGAAACTTTTCTTCGCGAGGCGAGTCGGAGCAGGAAGGCAAAACCCGGCGGAGAGGAGAGAAGAGGAGAGTCGAGCCGTAAATATATAACCCCGACTCTCGGTCGCATCTCTCCGGAGCGGTGCGACGCGGCGAGGCGAGGCGAGGCGCGGCGGTACCTCGCGTTTAAAGTCGCAAGCTGTTACAGCTCGCGTCGCTTAGCGTCGCGACGCCCAGCTGTCCCCTTTCCCTCTCGGAGCGGTGGATCACCTCTCCGCCACCCTGCGAGCCCCGTGAGCCCGTGAACCCGTTGTCCCGTGATGGCGGGGCGCGAACCACGTAGCCTCGTAGGACCCGCGGAAACGTCGATGCTACGGAGCAGAGTCGCCGCCACTACTACCACCGCTCTGCCACCACGATAATTCCATTTCCACGAACCCAGAACCGGCGCGAATTCGAACTTTAATTAATCGAATTCGCGGCCGTGTTCCGAAATCCCACGACGACTCGCCTGGCCTCGCCTGGCCTCGCCTCGCCTCGACCTTTCCCGAGCCACCACCCACCTCCTGGGACAGGTTTCGATCCCGGAAATTAGTAAGATCGCACATGCGGAACGCGGAGGTTTCTCGACTGCATAACTACTCGGTCATGGCGCGGGACGCGCCGTCGAGGACCTGCGACGACACCGACGCACAAGGTGACGCCGCGTACACAGGGTGTGTCCGAAGAGCGTATGCTCGGACCTCGCCGAAAATCCATTTTGAAACGGTCCGCGAAGTAGTCGTTCGCGAGGCAACCGATAGCTACGTGGACCGAATACCGAAAACCGTCGGTGCTATCAAAAAGACACTGGACCCCATCGGTTCTTCCGTGACCGTATCGAATAAGGTTCAAGATGGGATTTTCGAAACGCGATTTCCCATTTGACCGCGTGCGTCCGAACGTACGGTACGTTGTGCAACTATCTACGCCGTACTCGGATGATAGTTCGATTAAGCGCGAGAGACGCGTGCCCGGGACGACGTCGCGTTATAGTTTAAAACGGGTCAAAATTCGATTGCTTTTGCTATTGCCGGAATAGGAGAAAGAGGTCGGGGACATTCTTTTAGGAGTTCTCGCCGGAAAAAGAAGAAAGCAAACAAAGGACGTGGCACCATCGATCGCGCCGTGTACGATGCCGCGAACCAGCCGCAAAAGTTTTGCTTTCAACCGTTTCCGTCGAACGCTATCGTATTTCGAGAGCACCCTATATGCATACTGGAAAACTGCTCACGCGCGCGAACGAGAGCAAAGTGGAGGAAGGTGCACGGCATGCGCTCGCGATTCGCCTCACGCTTCCTCGTCCCTTGATACGACGCGACTTGGTACCTAGCGGGCTCTCTCTTTATACGGAGAAAAGAAAAAAGTTTATTAAAGCCGGCCCCGGGAATTTGCAACTAAATGCTTTCCTTGGGGAGGGCGCGAGACCGGGAGCGAGATAGAGCGTTCGCTATGGCTGTTGTCCTCGCGGCAGACGGCAGACGGCAGACGGCAGACGGCAGAGGTGGCGGGCGGTAGGTGGCAGGCGGTTTCAACAGATTGAAATCCGGGATTAGTTATAGCGGGGATCGGAGCCAGGGAAATATTAGCGCGTTCCGAGCCGCTGAATCGTTTCGAATAGAACGAAAACGGTGTCGGCCGGATGGGCGCCGCGCCGCGCCTCGCCTCGTCGTGCCTCGCCGCGGTAGGGGCGGTAGAAAGGGTAGTCGAGCGCGCTCATCCGAAAGTCTAATATCTGTATATTCCACGCAGCATGCCAACGTCGAATCAACGCCGACCCGACCCGAGTCGAGTCGTTTCAATTTTCCAAGAATCTGTCCGTTTCGAAAAACAACACCGTCGAATCCATAATTAACCGACCCGAGGGAATCAAGGGGAATCGGAGCGCTCGAGAACAGAGAGGGGTGCCGCGAAACGACAAACGCGTCCTTTACGCTCCGAGCGTCTCGGAAACTCGTTCGTCGTTGTATGTATATATGAAATTATTTGCGTCGGCAGACGAGCCTCAAATGTCGTCTAGTCTCGAGCAGCTCTTTGACGCGAGGTTGTCAAGGCGCGTTTGGATATCGCGTGCAAGAAACAAAGGACCTCGAACATATCCCGATCGCGAGCTATGGCATAACAAAGGGTATCGCGTCTGTCGAGACTCTCGAACTCGCTGGGCGAACTTCCGAAACTATTTTATCCGGCGCGGCCATGTAAGATCACCGGATTCGCTAGAACGCGAGAGCCTGAACGCGAAATTCCATTTAAAAGTTTCCTCTCGGGCGAGGTCGAGGACAGAGGACGAGGACGAGAGGCGGTGACGCGACGTTGACGCTTCTTGTCCTCGGTGTACGCATCGCGGGTCACACGATTCCGCTCACGCGCTTCCTTCGTCCTATAATACGTTGCCGCGCACGTATGGCCGCAGTGGCGCGTGTCCTTAAGGCGCAAGGTGATTACAACCGTGTACGTGAGCATGGGATCGGAAATATCGCGTTCCAGCCCGCATACCTTACACGCGTGGTCACGTACCTCTACCTACGTCTGCGTTACTCGCTGCTAATTAACGCGAACCTCCTCTCCCTCCTCCTCCTTCCTCCCTTACCTTGTACGTTACCCTTCTAACGCCCATCTCCGTTCCTCCTTCGCCCTTGCAATTCCCTTGCTCGCGTTCCGACCTCTCGGACCAGGCATTGGCAACAAACGCAACCCAAATCACGTTTGCTCGAGCAAATCGCGTCGGTGAAAAGTTGACAAATTCGATTGTTTACTTTCTGTGCAACCATGGACGTCCTGCTCTCGACATCGAGAAACGTCCTTGGCTACATGTCTATCGTCCTTGGCTATTCTATGTTCTAGGGTACAGGACCGAGTTACTGTGGGGGTTCCAATTACTCATTTTTAAAGCATAATGAATATTAACCCTTCGCACTCGAAGCTATTTTAACTCCAAAACGAAACATTTCTTCCGATCCAGAATATTTTCCTTCTGTATATATTTTCTCATGGTATATATACAAAAATGGTGCAATTTGCTCGTACAACACTGAAGTGTTTAGTGATTTACTGAATACAAACTTTAATAACGTAAAAAATATTTTGAATAATGATACAGCAATTTTTAGCGGCGCCTTACAGCCGCCATTCGAATGCTAAGGGTTAAAAAAGAGATGTATGACCTGTATATTAACACGTTAACCGGTTACGCGCGTTTGGCATACACGTCATCCAAACTTCTATTGCAGTGCGGTTAACGTTAATGAATTGTTAATTTCTTATCGAATAAAAATGTAATTCTTTCTCATTTTGATTTACTTTTTTTTGTAAAATTTATAATAGCGGCATTTGGCCTGCATTCGACGTATAGATTCGTCATTGCTTGATTTTGATTCCGCGTCGTGAGGGTTTTTTAAAATTAAATTCCACAGTTAACTTGTTAACTGCCAAATGTCAAGCCGAGAGATTCTTACAAAATCAGAGGCAGTAAATTAGCCTAACAGTCGAAGACTCTTGAGACCCAAACGACGGGACTCGTCCCATTTTCTCTGCAAGTTTCCGGCACGAGAACATAACAATTTAAGACGGCGTCTGAACAACCTCTAAACACTCACCCCCAATTTTCTCCCACTACTATTTACCATGTCCACCACCAATTTCACATCCCTTAAAAACCCATCTCTGCGTGCGAGTCTTCAGTCATTTCTCAACTAGTCCTCATTTAAGTCACATCTTTGTACAGTTGTTATAATTAAACTATGAGTTATTGTTACTAACAAGTTGTCCAATTTCTCTACCGCTCAAAACACCTCACCCTCTGAAGAACTACCTAGCACGGTTTTAAGTAACCAAGCAGCAGAAGAGATAGATGTGAGAAAACTCGACTTAACTAATCTTTTCCATCTACGCAGGTACATACATAATTAATGAAACCAAAACTAGAAATGTGAAATGTATTATAGGTGATGCTGTCTTAACCCTTTCGAATTCGAAAGACTCCAATAGAATTCGGTTTATCTGGATATCTTATAATAAAAATGAATTTCTAAAAATCACTGTGAGTCATATGTGACTGACGTGGCAGTTAACGTGTTAATGAACAAATTTAATACCTCTTTTATAATATTCATTATGCTTTAAAAATATATATTTAATTAATATAGGCACAGTAACTGGTTCCCCCACAGTAATTGGGTCCCATACCCTATCCCGTAGCCTCGGTCTCGCCGCACTTCGGTGCCTCGGAAGTTGTTCGACTCGAGTAAATCAAAGTACATACTACTCGACATTGTTAGAAATAACCTTTATCCGGGGACAATAACGAATTTGATATTACCTTTATTCTGTATGCGTTGTTTGAAATAAATAACACACCCTTCACGTATATACTTTCTTATAAACGATAGTGCTATCAACGCTATAGTGTATCCGCGTGTTTCAGGGTATAATGCACGAACGGTAAACGTACTCTATCTGGCACGGTGGCTTTGCGTGGGACTAGACTTTACTGCGATCCGCACGGGCTAGCTTCTTTAGTCGGACTGACAAGGGTCTCGACTTTACGCCCCCGACTGGCTCCCACTGTCCCTTATACCTGGACCTTCATGCCATCCCTTGTACTTGCATATATACGTGCTATGGCATCGTTGAATTCCAACAGACATCGATCGGGTAATTCTATGCTCAGCGATTTAAGAATTTGGAATGCGATCTCTCGCGCTCGGAGCAGGCGTGGCTTCGCAGCACTCGACCTCGTCGGAGCCCAGGTAGGTCGGTGCTTGATGATATTTGTAAAGCGACCCTTTGATCCAGTCTGCACGTTGGCAGGTGGACGGACAGGTGGTGGCGATACTTTCACGGGTAATCGATCTCGGGCCAAGAGAAAAATAAGGATGAACGGGGTGCGGGATAGCGGAGAACGCGCAATATCTGCTGGCTACCGTTAACCGTCGAGCCGGGAAGAGTTAATAAAACCGCGACGAGTCAGCAGAGCCGGGAAGTCGTTATAAATGATAGTCGCCGCGCGTAGCCGTGAAATCGCCGGAGACACCGTTTTCTCGCCGTTTCGATGGATCAACGGCGAGCTTCCTTAATCGGTTAATCTCGGACAATTTATCTTTTCCACGGACCGGCACGTTTCCGTTTGCCAGCCGGAGAGCGGAGAAAGCCCTCGTCTCCTCGAGCGAGAGGACTCGCCCTCGTTTCATCCGAGGCTCGATATCCTAAGAGACGTCGACAACCGGTTAAAATCTGCTCGCGCGTAACGCCTCTATCGGTACCGATAATAAATGCCGCGACGATGACTTGTCGGGATTCGACCTCTTCGAAGCGGTTACTCCATTCGGTGACTGAAACCACCGCGGGCTCGAAAAGACGTTATTAACCTCTTCTCGTGACATTTAACCCCTTGTCCTATCCGCTAACTCCCGATTGCCCGGGCCACAATAAACAAGAAGGTCGGTCACGCGTAGAGCCATTTACCTGTTTAGTATACCCACGATGTACGCGGTATGTATATTGCGAATCACGCGTCGGACTCGTGTTCTTTACGTTTCGTACAAACGAGGTACCACGGGTCAGGTTATTGTTTACGGGGCGAATTTCTTACCACGAGCCTCACTCGTTGTTATAGGATAAGAGGTTAACTCGACGAAATCCTGACCCAGGCGGTAGGGGTCAACGCGCAGTAAACCCCTTTAAAACCAGCTGTTGAGAGGTTATGTGAAAATAATTATATATGAAGACGGTGAAAGAAATATGTAATTATTCTCACATAATCTTTCAACAGGTTATGGGCCCAGGTTGTACCACAAGTGATCAGTGTAAATAATTCAATTAGGAAGTGCAGCGAGTTGTGCAAAACTCGAAAAATGGAGTCGATGCATTTGAAAATAGAAAAGCTTCGTGACAACGATAATTGACTTCAGTGTTCTCACGTTATCTAGCGAACCAATTGTTCTAACTTCTCAAAAAAATTCAAGTGGTATAGACCAATATTGACAAAGTTATGCGATTTTTAAAAGCGTACGAATATTAGTGGGAGTGACTGTATAATTATTATCACATAACCTCTCAGCACCAGCAGTATTCTACAAAACGTGACGTCGCGACATGTAGATCGTAAACCTCACGACGGACGAGGGGTTAAGGACGCGAGAGGGTCGTTATGCGAGTTTACTCGACAAAGACAGATATCGGATAGAATCCTCAGGAATGCGCGTTTGTTAATTCATACGATAAAAGCGAATGCAACCGTTGGGCCCACTCGGTACCAGCGTTAACGAATGAATCGAAGTTTGTCGAGAACAGAAAAAGCCTGTCTGCCATACTCTCGGCGGTGGGGAAGCAAAGTTGCAAGTTCCGTCCAGTCTTCCACATTCTCGCGAAACTTCCGATTCCCTGGGTCGTTCTCGGCGGGGGACTTTCGACGCTCGGGGCTCGAGATCCTGATATAGTGGTTCAGTTTTCAGAAGATTCATTCCGGAGCGGTCGGGCGCGGACGTCCGATCCGGAGAAACGAGGAACGCGTTAGTCACGCGTTGCACGCCGGTCTCTCGGGGTCGCTTCGCATTCATAACCAAGCCGACGACGTCGACGAAGACGACGACGACGACGAAGGCGACGACGCGTCGGTATGCTTACAAGATAAGATCGGTGACGAGCGGTCCGACGAAGGCGATCGAGGTTTCGAGAAATCGCAAGCGCACGGGCGCACAGGCGCGCCGCGCTGCGCTCGAGTGGTAAACTTGCAAGTGGCAAAATAAAGTTAGAGGCTCTCCGATATCGTGTCTGTGACAGTTTAATTAATATCTTCCATCCTCAAAGGAAAAAGTTGGCGAAGTAACCGGCTCGGGCCCAGAAAGCCGGCCGAAGACGCGAGCCGGGGCGGAGCGAGCCGAGTGGAGCCGGAGTGGAACCACTTCAACTTCCGGGACGCTCGAGCTTCGTCGCGAGTGGTCCCTCCTTCCCCTCTCTTCTGTCATTCGTTCGCCACCCTTCGATCTCCCCAACCCTCTTTCTCTTTGAGACAAACTTGCCCTTAGTTTTCCGAAACTTTCGACGCGAACGGTTTCACGCGTCAACGGGTCCGGCGAACAGCTAGCCGCGAGTCGCGAGTCATGCAACGATCCGACAACAGTTTACGTTGATCAGGGGTTATATAAATAGACTACGGTGGATGTATTCATTTTTTCTTTTCTCCTAGAACATTACTCGTGGACACAAAGAAAATTGCAGTGGTCCATCCACCCCCTCGAGATTCTGGCGAGTTTACCTCGTGCTCTCCTTTTCATTGGTATCGTACTAGCCGCGCATGTTAAATCAACCCGGCTTTCGCTTAACACTAGGTGTACGGAGCACCAAAAGTGACCATTTTGCGGTACTTTATAACAATAACAAGAACGTACTACCCATATTTTTAGCAATATTTTTAAGTTAATATATACCGAAAGACATAACTTTGCTAAATCATTTTTCATATGTGCATCCTTAGAATCTTAATAATTGTAAACTAAAAATACTAGAACCTGTCATTTTGACGGGTCCCGTAAACCTAGTGTTAATCGTCACGACTAATTAGATCACCGACGAACGCCGCCGGCAGCTTCGGTTGGTTTCGATTTCATTTCGATGAAGGGCTCGAAGAAGCGGCGGTTAAATAGTAATCCGTCTTTGATCTTAACCGAACACGTTCGAGCGTTTTCGCATGGTCCGACCGACGACCGAGTGCCGGCCGTGTCAATTGCTTTTTAATAGCCTTTCCACTTAACGTGCTAATGCGCTGATAGAAATAACGTTCGAGGTAATAAATAAATGGATGAATGTTCTGGAAAAATAATCGCGGGAATAATGACGCTTGGATGGAATCGCATTTTAAACCAGCCCGCGAGGACGGCGATGACAATGGACGCGCGTGCAAACGATCTCGCGGGTTTGGCTCGCGTGCGCGTCGATGATAACTAATCTCGGCTAAACGCCGAAATCCGACGACTCTGTTGCCCGGCCACGACCCGCTCGACCCGTCAGACCCCGTTGGGTCCCGTTAGATCCGTTGACCCGCATCCCAGCGAGAAAAACACGGTAGAACAGAGGCGAGCGTAATACGCTAGCAGGACGCGCGGGCGCGCTTGCGATCATTTTTGCACCATGCTCCGTCGACCAGCCGGCTAGCCTAGATTTTCCTTCTATTTTGTTCGCCTCTTTTATTTGCCGCATCGGTTTCCCGCGCCGTTCCGGCCCGATCCTGACAAAGAGTTTAATTACCGCGGCGACTTCGCGCGGACATTGCTCGCTCGAGTAACCCGATCGCAGTTTTCATCAGCAACGGCATCGATTACATCGCGTCACATTTTCCTCGGCCTCCGCCGTGTTTTTGCTTGTCTGCCTGCCTAGCCGACCACCTGTCCGTTCGCATCCGTTTATTCAGCCCGCGGAGCGTGCCGCGATTTTTACCGCGGCGGAAAAAAAACGTTACTGTCCATGAATATAATTCCCCGATAAAGAGGCTCGTTTCGCGCGATCGCCAGCGAGACCAGTGTCGATCGACCGGAAAAAATTCCTCTCGAAGAAAAAGAGAGCCGAGAGAAAGAAAGGGAGAGAGAGGAAGAGTGAGAGAGAGAGAGAAAAGCTTTCACTAGGATTCGACGCGAAAGCGCTACCACCGTCGCAGCAATTTGTCTCGGGGGTGTTGTTCCTTTATTTCTTGATACATCGTATCGAACATTTGTTCCTCCGCGTCCTCTTGCTCCGGGGAACTCCGATCTTCGCGAGATTCCCGAGAATCGGTGTAAACGCGGCTTCCTCTCGACAATGTTCACGAGGAAAGTTTGCCGATAAAGACGCTCCGCCTTAGCCACTATTTCAGAGACGGCTTTCGGATTCACGGCCGGTGAGACGCGAGAGACAGCTAGATACCCAGAAACCAAGAGAAAAACAGGGACAGAACGTTACTCCGGTAACCACTTTGTCCCGGTTCCCTATTTCGCAGCCTCTTCTCGGCCCTCGTGCCCACAACAGCGAAAGGTGCGCCGTTTTCTTTCCCGGCTATGTCCGGGCGGAAAAAATGCTCCGGATGAATGTTAAACGGTGCTAAGGAGGCGCACGGTAATCATAATTACTCGATTTACTACGACTTTCGGCGAACCGCGTATACTTCATTACTACACGGATGTATTATGCATTTAAGGAAAAAGTGGGTATCTGGGTACAATTTAACCAGTTAACTGCATTCGACATGTATACACGTCAATCAAAAACTCTATTGCGGTGCGGTTGACGTGTATACTCGTCGTGTAGAATAAAAAATTCCCTTTTACTATAAAAACTTGAAATTTTCATAAGATGTGATAAAAATGTCATTTGGTAGTATATTTCCTTTATATTAACAATAAAACTGTTCCTTTTAAAAAAATTTCATTATTCTCTTCGGTATATTGGATATTGCCCGTACAATGTATTACTTTTCACAATCTAAGTTAATTATTTTCTCCAATGCATCTGGTCCGCATTCTCCGAATTGTTTTGTATGCTTTATTGAAATCGACTGAATGTCTTAAAATTATTTTTTTGTTTAATTTTTTCAACAATGAATTGTTAATTTTTTGTGGAATAAAAATGTAACCCTTTCCTACTTTGTTTTACTTCTTTCGTAAAATTTATAATTGGAGCATTTGGCCTGCGTTCGACGTGTATACTCTCGTCATTGCTTGATTCTAATTCCGCGTCCCGTGAGGAATTTTTAAAATTAAATTCCGCACTTAACTGGTTAATGCAGTAGATATATTTTAACCCATTGCACTCGAAGCTATTCTAACTCCAGAACGAAATGTTTCTTCCGATCTAGAATATTTCCCTTCTATATATTTTTTTCTTATGTTGTACATACGAAAACAGTGCGATTTACTCATACAATACTGATGTATTTAGTAATTTGTGAAATTAAAATTTAACGGCGTATATATACGCCGTCATAAGTCTTTCAATATATACGAAAGGCGTACGCCCTTGCAAATCCACCAATATACAGGGTGAGGCACTTAAAACCGACCACCTGAATAACTCGGTTGCTATTGGTGATAGGGAAAAATGCATCACGTCAAAATTACTTGATATCGACAGGCTGATTATCCGATGTTAATAGTTTTTTGAAAAACGATGACCAGCCACAGGAAGATAGTGCCTGAAGGTTCGCCCACTGATTGCATCATGCATTAAAGCGTGCGATGATCAATAGCAGCACAGGCTGCTTTTATGCGTTACCGCATGTCTTTTCGCATCTGTTGTAACAGATTACTTTCCATTGAAACACATTGTTTACATTTTCAATTGACTCAAGTAGCATTCACAGTGAATTTATATTCTTCCCCCTTGTTACCGTTTACGACCTTGAATGACCTTGAACGACTACATCGTTGAAATTTCCTCGAGAAGGGCTACAATCGTAGGAGTTCCAAAATATGTGGTTCCATTTAAAAAAAACAGAGATGACCTTCATATCTCTTTGACGCCGGGCCGTTTTCAAAAGACCGCTCATACGTTTACCGGTAGTAGCATTAGCCGGTTCCAAGAGGAACAAATTTTACGCTAACGTTTTCGTCTGTTTCTCGTTGCATTTGGACTACTTAAAAGGGAAATAATCGCTCGGATATAAGTTTCAACCGGATATATTTACGGTGACCGCGATCTCGCGCGACGCGACGCGGCTCGACGCGACGCACAGTGGTCCCAAATCGCCAAAACGTGGTCAAACCCTCACAACTTATTAAAAAATTATTGGTTCTGTTTGAAAATTGGTATTAAGTCGGTTTTGGGGTCGCTGAACAAACTGAACACGAATCTGAACTTAAAATTAGAAAATTTGCTGTCTAATATTGACCTGAACGAGGGGAAAAACTAATTCTCCGGATAGCAAACTCTACTCTTTGTATTGTATAAAGTAGGTATTCTATTCTCACTTTATAGTTCTCAAAGAAGAAAGAATTGAAGAATTGCTTGTCTTTTTACGTACAATAAGATCCCATAATAAAAAATATAGGTTTCCATTTGAAAAAATAAAGTTGACCTTCAAATGCCCTTGAAAACGCCATCCAAACAAAAAACTGATACTGCCTTGGACACGTGTTTGACACTTTTTAAATATTTTTTATACTTTTCGAGATATTCGGCTGCAAAGTTTTCAAACGAACAGCCGATATAAAAACAGCGTTCGTGTTTGAAAAATATAAAAAATGTCTTTATTCTTTATAACCGATTCTTTATTAAAAAACTGACATTTTATTCAAAATCTGTTTAAATTTTACAGGAAGACTTAGTGCATATCTCTCACAGTTTGACAAGAAATGCAAGGAAAACACATAAAATACCTACTCTGCGTTACAAAAAACAGTGCTACGACCGCAGAGGCACCTAGGGGCAGCCAATTTTTTTTTAGAATTGCAAGATAATACTATGTAGTAGAAGGTCTAACAAGTTTTAGAGCTAGACCTTGTAAGACTTGCAACTTTTACTCTAAATTGTAAAAATTTATGCCTTCACTTTTACTCTCTCTTTGCTTACACAGTTATCACTTAACAATAAACATTTGGCACTAAACCCTATGCAACTTACCTCCACAAACAGCACCCATAACGCACAATTAAAATCGAAACGTTTCAACACAAGTTGTACACTGTGCACTTGAAATTCGCAATGTGCTTCACAAGCTTAAAAGGGTATGGTCTAATGAACTCGAAATTCGGACTGTGACTGTTGGTCAGGTATAAAAAAAAATTACCTTTTTGCTCCCACTTAGAAACACTCTTAGAGTAACCAACCCCATACTTAGAACTTACCTAGTTGAAAGTTCATATTTTAGGTTTTGCCCGCGTTTTCCGGCTTTGGGACCACTGTGCGCCGCCAGGCGAGCAGCGTCCCGCGTTTAATCTAAAGTTTCGCCCAGCTCGAAAGGTGTTCCCCGTGCACGACAGTCTAGCGTGCAAAACGAAATTCATTGGACGATCCTGGAGAATTCGGCGCGACAAGAAAGTCGAGTCGACGTCGACATCCATTGGGCGTCGATTGCGGCGAACCGCGAGCAAAATCGGGGCTTGCTCCTGTTCGCTTGCCGCCATCCATTCCTTGCCGTTTAGCCGCGCGACGCGACGTTCCCGCTGATTACTCATTAGCCCGGAGAATGCAACAGTCCGAGATCGGATAACGGGCTACCGCAAGCGGTTCGCGATTACACACGGCATAGTCGTAATGGATCTAGACGACATCTTAGCCGAGGACGCGACACAATGATGCCCCCGTTAACGCGTTCCACGCTCAACGTCTTATCGCTTCCCTCGCTGCTACAACAATTTGCCGTTTGAGTTAGAGATGCTCTCCTAGGAGGTAATTGGTTCGCCTATAACGGACAACGCGCAAAACATTCGATAAACTGGCCGCGTGCCGATGCTTTTGTTCGTCGCTGTACATTTTCCTGCGAGTTTCAGTCGCGATACTGTGAATTCTCGATATATGTCAATAATACGGGCCTTGACAGCGTCGTGTATCGTCCAGGAGACATACCCGGGCCGTGTTAGGGTCAGATTATACTAGGCAGGTCAGGTCAAAAAAGGTCAAAGAAGAAATATTTTTGTATCTATCGTTTATAGATCCTCAGCCTCTGACCTACCTAGTATAATCTGACGCTTATGTTTACACTTCTCGGCATTCGAGCTCCGTGATAGGGGGGATAATTCTGCGACGTTTATCATCCAAGCTTTGATGACATATATGGAGAATCACAGTATATACTTCGAATTCTCCAAGTTATCCAATCGAATGTAGCAACGCAATAATTTTCCGGCATTAATTGCTGGGAAACTGGGAACTTTGCGTTACGCCATTCTTGGAATCGCGCTGATTGATTAGCAAATTCGACGGGTTTCGCGAAGCCGGCGAACCTGGTACCCCGAGAGTAGCAACCGGCAACCATCAACGCGTTTCGCGATCGACGTGAAACGTCCGCGAGACTTCGCGGTCTGAAAACGCGAAAACCGTTCGGCTCGCGGCTGCATTCCTCTCGCACGCGTTTTTGAAAGGGAACAATGCGTTCCGCGGTACACGTAAGTAGTGCGCGCGTGCTCGCCGGGTATGTACACGAATATCCACGTAGGCGCGGGCATAGACGTAGGCATAGGCATAGAGGCGTGTATAGAGATACAGATATACATATATGTGTATAGACTCGTAGATAGTAGCTATATGTACCTCTCAGCGTGGGATTCGTCGCAGAGGCGTCCTGGCGCACGGCGTCGCTGGTAATTGCAGCCCCGCCGAGATTGGTACTGTAGTCTTCGAGAAGTACGTAGCACAGTAATAGCCGTGCCACCCTCATTCTGAAAGTGGAAGAAAAAGAAATAACTGAACAATAATAACGACTCCCTCTTTCTCTGGCTGTTCCTCTCCCTCCGGCACACCGTGTCTCCCCCATCCGCCTATCCTCTCTTCCCGCTGGTTTTAACCGAACCCATACTCCCCCGTCCCCCTCCCTCTGCCCCCCCGTTCGCCGAACTCTCTTTTCTGGTTGTTTCTTCCCTGCCTCCTCCCCCTCCCTCGCCCCCTACCCCTTCCACGGTCCTCTTCGTACTAGCCGCTCGTCTTTTTTATTATTTCTTTCGTCCCGTTCCTCCCCCGTTCTGAATCGATACGTTTGTCAAGCGACGTATAACCGACTGCTCCAAGTTCGCGCAATTTCGCGTAATGTACGTGCCCGCGCGGCCGAATCGGGGCTACGGGCTACGGGCTACGGGCTACGGGCCACGGGCTACGTGAATGGGGAACGGGTATCGGAACTACGTACGAACCCCTCCCTCCCTCACTCCTCGGACTTGCCGCAGCTCCGACAACTACGCTGTCCAAGGAGACGCGGGACAATTATCCTTTACGCCGTCCCTCGTAAATAACTATCTCGGCCATTTAGGAGCAGAGATTTCCGCAGGAGAGGGAATTTAGCGGTGCCGCCGGACGCGGAACCGCGGCACTCGTACGCGTGCAACGTGGACCAACTGTTCCTTCTTATTTACGACAGGACCAAATGAAAGTCCCTCGGCTCTTTGTCCCTTCTCCTTGTCTACCGCCCTCTCTCTCTCTCTCTCTCTCTCTCTCTTTCTCTACGTGTCTTTCTCTCTCGAGGCATTTCAGCTAACGCGCGAACCGCGTTGCGTCTTTCCCTCGAAATACCGGTTCCAGTGGAGAGATAATGGAAAAATCGAGTATCGCTAACGTGCTCGCCGATCGCGGAAGCTCCTCAGGTGGGTTCCTCTTCGGGAATCACTGGTTTGTCTCGACACGGGGAGTTTAAACGAGATTCTATCCCCGGCTTTTAGGCTCCGGCAAACGCGATAAGACTCTCGCGATAAACGAATCGATACAATAATTTCCTATAAACGCGCCTCCGAGGTTCGTCGATTTTGCGCTTCTGGTAGTTACCAAAAATTTTGGGTCGCCTGTACTCGCTGGTAGGCGAACCTCTTGTTTCCGTCGGTTTTCGCGATCGGCCGAGTCGTGTACGCGCATATCTACACGCCCGTATACCCGTGAAATCTCTTTCATTTCCGTCGACGAGATCGCGGATTATAAGCTCCTTGTCTTATCTCGGCGGTGTGTGATCGATGGTGCCGTCGGACCAGAGCGGAGCCAAGGGATCCTCTTTTCTCCGGGCTGAAAGACGACCACCGGAACGGAATCGAACGGGAAGAAATATCTGGATCCGGACTACCGGGACGCGACACGGGAGACGCGGAAAATCGGAATCGAAACGGGATGATTAAAATTCTTTCGACGCAGCCCCGACGACCGGCGAAGCGGCAGGATAATGTAATGATGCGAGAAACGAGCTCGACCCTTTGCAGTGCGACGGGACCCACGTGTCCCGTTTGAACGGTAACACACTGGACGAGCGGCGGTAACGACTTTCAGGGTTGATCGATCCTGTGATTCTTGCTTATGCGATCGTTTGCAATTGCAAATAACACTATTTTCGTGCCGAATTCGTCGTAAAAATAAATGGTTTACAGATCACCAAAAATAGTTCCATTATAAATGCCGATTGACGCCTTTCCAAAGTTGTAGTCTACCGGTATTCGTGTCCTAAGATACAGCGTTTTACGTCAACAACGCGGATCTTGCCAGCGACATATATCGTCCAGATGCTATTATTTTCATCCACGTGAACGACGCCACCCTCGTGGGTTATACTCCGCCGTAGTGGGCATAGTACTGCGACTTTTATAGTATACCAGAATAGCACATAGGTCTCTGGAAATTTTGTAAAAGTGAACGAGCAGTCGTTCCATCCAGTGGAAATAATTCTCGAAAGGGTAAACGAAGACTCTGGTCTTTCGATGTCGGTCGTAAATACACAGCACGCACGGTACATACTGCGCGACGCGGCGCAGAGCGGCATGTTTATGCTGGTTCGTCGATTAGTCGGTTGCGGGCCGCGAAGCGACACGAGGAAATCGGATTTTCGTTCCCGTCGTTCGGCTGTTCTTCGGGGACCAGATTGGTAATGGAAGGATCCGGCCGAGAGGGATTCCACTTTTCGAACCGAGATTCCATTTCCGACCCTTTTCCGCGTGTTTACCGCGATCAACTGTTTGCTCGCAAACATTGTCTCTTCGGGAAAGAATCGCGCAAACGTTATGACCGATTTAAAAGCCTTGGCGAGTGACGGGAAGAAGACGAGAAAGAAGAAGAAGAAGAAAAGAGAGGAGAATAGACAGTAGAGAACTCGCTGCTTGCGCCGCCGCTCGTTCGTCGTTGTACTGGAAATGAGTTGATTTCGATTGTTGAGTCGGCGGAGGACTTCTCGTGGATCGAGAGCGCGTCGGCGAACTCGTCACCGTGCCCGATGATTTACTAATCCCCGAAAAAAAATTCGCAATTTCTCGTTTTGCCCTCGTTACGCTGAGACGGCGTTAAGCGCGGCTTAAATCTCGGCGAGCCAGGGAATTTTAACGACTGATACCATTTCCCGAGGAGACTCCGGATAATCAAGGGAAATGCGAACCCGTAATTTTTCCGGACCTTCCCCGGACGTTCTCCGGTCCGAGGACCACGCGCGCCAGGCATTAATTACTGGCAGCAACCAGGATCTCGCATCGCGGCGTTCGCAGACTCGCAGATTCGTGGCACAGGCCATGGCTGTTATCATCGAGAACAAAACAGCCGGGCCCGCCTTTTCCGATTCTGATCGATGCCGTTCGAGTCTCGCGAAATCTCTCGGCCGGTCGAAACATTTGTTTCTCGTTTCCGTGTATTGCGATCCATCTCTCCCTTTTGTTTTCCCTTGCGCCCAACCGATTACGCTGCCGCCCCATGACCCATGCCCCATGCCCCATGCCACGCCGCTCCGAACCGTGCGGGAAGATAGCGTGTTTCCAATTTCGCGTAATACCTTGAAAATGTAGAAAATCAGAGATCGCTTCTTTAATTCCGTGCCACGCACGGCAAAAAGTTGTCTCTGAATCGATACCAATACGTAGCATGCAATTAATGCTGGTGGCTCCGCGAAATATTCACGTCGCATTAGTTTCTGGTAAATATTCGCGGACGGAAAGTTCGTTTTACGTTCGAAATTAATTTCGAAGTGTACACGAGTTTACCGTGTAACGGTGTTCGTTGAAATGTTACAAACTCGTAGACCGTGGCGTCTCTTTTGAACCGGAAAATGTAGAAAGTACCATCGGAAGATTGGGGCGAACGCGATCGTCGGTCCCGAAGAATAATTTTCAGTGGGAGTTGGAACGAAGGCGGACGCTTACCATTTGCATACGCGTACCTATGCAAATACGCGGCGGCCATCCTCCAGGGAAACAGATTAATTATCTACGATGCCGGCACGAAAGCCAGCGTCCGTTTTTGCGAAACAACTTTGCAGACCCGAGCCGGACGATTACAAACGTTACGCCGGGGGATTACAATGCTGCCCCTCTTTTACTTCGAAGATAATCGTCGTCAGCAGCGTCTTCGGACGTTCAACGGGGAATTAGTCGTCCCCCGCTCCGAATGTCGAAGGAGGCTCCAGTTTCGAATTACGGACGATACGTTTCGCTTCTTTCTCCCCCCGGATCGCGGCCTTAACGCCGCCCGAACCGATTAATCTTATTCGCGGAGGCTGCCGACGTGCCCGGATAATGTTTAACATTACAAGAACCGAGCGCCGTAACTACGATAGTTTGCCACGTCTTGTCAAAATTCCAAGAGTCGACGCGTTCCTCGACTCCCACTCGAATTTCATTTCCCACGAATATTAATTTCCAATTGAACAAGGAGATAGAAGAAGATGCAAGTTGTCCCGTCCGGACCGGTGTGGTTGCAGCGTTAAACGCGATTCTTTACAGATCGGGCTAACTATGATAGTTTGCAACGTCTTATCAAAATTTCGAGAGTCGACGCGTTCTTCGACTCCTTGCGCAACCGATCCCCCGAATCAACGAACGAATTTCATTCTCCACGAACATTTCGAATTGAACAAAGGGATAGAAGAAGACGCGAGTTGTCTCGTCCGGACCGGTGTGGTTAAACGCGATTCATCAGCGTTCGGGCCGCATATCGAAGCGAAACGCTCGCGCGGAAGCCACCGATGACGGTCGCGGAATCGCGCAGCGTTTCGGTATTAAAATTCATACGCACGGAGGAACAGGGTCTGGTATAATGAATCACCTTCGAGGGATGGATTTATCAAAGTCACCGGCGAGGCCATTAGCCACGGGCCGTCTCGGTAAAAACGCGTCATATACGAACGGATCCGTCCCTCGTATTCCAGTGTCCCTTGTCCCTTTTTGCCCTGTTCCGAAAGAACCGAGAAAATGCGAGAGGGCCGTTCGCCGTTCGTTGGCCGCAGGACCAAAGGTCCCCAGGACGAGGAGAATTCGCGTCGCGTGGATGAGGGCCACCCTGTCGGCAATAATTCCACGAATATCGAAAATTCAATTGGCCGACGTGGATTATCGGCCGTCGGATTTTCAGACTGTTATCGCTGAATCTCCGGGAGCCTTTGGAGCCTTTGGAGCGTTCCGAGCCTTCGGAACCCGGTACCCTTATAATTCACATGGAATTCGGCAGGGAATTTCGCTGGAAAATATCGCGTTGATATATCGTCCCTCCGTGAAATCGGATGGCTAAAGAGAGACAGAGAGAGAGAGAGAGAGAGAAAGAGAAAGAGAAAGAGAGACAAACAGAGAAAGAGGGAGAAAGAGTGCGGACGGACACCGCGAAATCCTTTGGGAAACCAGCGAAACTCGCGATTCCACGGTTCGATCGCGGATCGAACGGTTCGGTTCTCCTCGTCGTACGATTCCCACCGTGCGGGGACATTACCTCGTGAGAAAAGTGTAGCATTATACTCGCGAATGCACACGGCGCGTCATACGTGGTACTGTGTCCTTGTGTTTTGGTTCCCGACTTTCCGACGCGGCACACTCTCGGTCGAGGACGAGTCGGCAGGCGAGCGAAATCGGTTCGTCGAGCGTCCCGCTAGAATTCCGGCACCGGACGCATCCCCGGGCGTCGAGACGCGTGTACTGACGGCGGCGTCGAGCTAGCCGTGGAGCGAGTCGAGCGTCGGAACGCTCCGTGACGGGACGCTCGCCTCGCATGGCGCAGGTCCAGGACCTCCTGTGTCCCTTCTTCTTCCCTCTTTCCTCTTTCCTCTCTTTTCTCTCCTCTTTCTCCTTGCTCTGTCTCTCCTCCTTCACCCTCCACCCTTTCTCTTTCCCTTTCTCCGTCTCGGCTCCTTCGCGTTTCCTCGCGCCCCCGCCCCGGTTCCCTCGCTTCCCCCGTCACTGCTATAATATTCAATTTATTATGTAGCTTTGATGCATGCGGATCGTCGCCGAGGCCCGGGCGCCGCGCCGCGTCGCGTCGCGTCGCGCCGAGAGGTACGCGAGAGTGCACCGAGGATCATGATCCGCGAGAAAATAAAGCCTAGCGCCGGTAACGCTTCGCCCTCGTTCCCGTTCGTTCGGGACCCATCGGGATTCTCGGTCCGGTTGATTCCCGGTCAGTTTCCCGCGAAAACAATCGCGATACGCTCGGCAAGAGTACGGGTACTCCATCCACGTAAAACGAAACGTGATAATAACGATTCGTCCGTATCGCGTATTCGTCGATGCCAAGGGGTTCCGGGGCAATAATGTAGTTCAGCCTGGTCCGGACAGGGTTTTTTTTTCTTTAAAGCTGATATCGATGTTCGTATAAAACGTTTCTTCCGTTCGAAACGTATTGTCCGTTTCCAATAATTCTGTGGCCGGACGCAACGGTTCCGAGGGCGAAATCGCAAATTTCCGTATAAAATTAACCGTTTCGAATAGGGGAACGCGGCACAGTCTCCTCTCCGGAAATACTTGCAGCTTTATCAAGCTGTATCGATCGATCGTGAATTACTTTTTGAGTCCGGTCGAGCAGTATATCTAATCCGACACGATGTGTAAATTAGATGCGTTTCGGACGTTGGCCTCGTACAAATTAGAAATCTCCTACTAGTTATGGGAACTGTTGGTGTGCAACACATTACCTTTTCTAAAAACTGTAGTCTTAACACTTTAAGGACCGATCACACAACATGTGTGTGATATCCGGAACAACCGTGCCATATTGGCTATGCAAAGAAAATTAGAAAACCTACTTATTTTATGTGTAAGACATGTAAAATATCATTACATGTAGATGATTGCTTTAATAATTATCATACAAAGGAAAAATATTAAATTTTTGTTGTTTTTTTGTTTTATGTTAACTTTTTCGTGAATTTAATAAAGTTTTTTAAAATTAATTCTTCAAAAATACTGCCGGCCCCTGGCGACGTTTGATTGCGTAGACGTGCGGTCGTTAAAGTGTTAAGGGGCGGTTTATTTTCCCTTAAGTATTAGGTCGTCCCATAAGTTCGTGCCGTGGACATGCTTATATTATTCACCATTGAAAAGTATTTTAATGAAAAACCGCAGAAATTTTATAGTGACGGTATGATGTCTTTGCTAGAACGGCCAGAAGAGGTTGTGGAATGAAAGGGTGATTAAATATTTATTTTTAGAACTTAAATGGTACGCGAGTGAACGGTACGAACTTACGGGACGATCTAATATAAGAAAAGAAAAGAAACAGTCATACCGAGCGCGTCGTCACATTCAGTGAAAACCCACATTGCCGTACTCAGTCTTTAGTTGTACAGTCATATATATATATAATAAGTTTATCCTTTCGTTCTTTAATTTATCTTGAGGAAATAATAACCAAACTGAGTTTCACTGAAATACAAGATTAAAATTTTATTCTCTATTTACAACAGTTATATACATTATTCACATTATATTACGTTACATTACATTCCTACCTGTAAACACAAGAAACGACATTAAAAGCTATTATTCCACAATCCTAATCAATTATATTTTGTAATACGCGTGGCTTTTCTCTCTTTAAACTACTCTTATCAGCTGTGTCAGTCCGCCATCTTGTTCTACAGACATGCGCAATACGTATCTAATTCAAAATGAGTTTTAAAAGGAGTACGATAAATTTACATAACCTTTATCGTATTTCTTTTACATATATACACAACGATTAATATCTTCAGCACTGTACACGCGATATTGTAACTATCCATTGCATTAATAAACGGAAACATTTCGTAGAGCGATACGCCGCGACGATAATCGAGCGGAACGCGAAGTTTTGCTGTCTTACCAAGCGATGCGATCGGCTCGAGTCCTGGGGAGAGTGACGTATTATGGGATACGTCACGGTGGAAATTTAGCAGCGTATCCGAGACACGGTGGCCGCGATTGACAGTTTACGATCGAGACGACGACACGGCCGAGGAATCCACCGTTGGTCCTGTCGATGTCGGCGCGGCGCGAGACCAACAAGAACCGACCATGGAATGCGATGGAAGATGAAGGTTCTGGTTCGAGCCGATCGACGATATCGTTCGCGTCGCCTTTTTCCGCTCCCGGAAAGTTGAAACCACTTTTGGAAAGATCGCAACGAGCTCCGTTACGAGTGATACCGCACTCGAGACGAGCCGCGCAATTTTCCGACGGAAATTTGTACGGTGTACCGACGCGCCCGTCGCACCGCACAGGCCAGGAATCGACTTCTCGTTCCGTTCGGTCGTCGACATAGTCGTCGTCGTCGTCGAGGAATAACATTTGTTTTCTTTATAGGCGGTTAATGCCGAACAAACATCGATGGAATAATAATCGTTCCCGAGAGTTTTTCCATTGTTTCGCATCGGCGCGGGCCGGTGCGGTGGTGCGGCGCGACGGCCCGTTTTCAAAGTTCTCAACGTTTTCGATACGCGGATGCGCGATGCGGAAAACTGTTCCGTCGTATTTGCGAATCATCGAATGTTTCACGCGAAAGCAAACACTCGAGCGTTCCGAGAATCGCGCGGAAAAGCAACGCTCTCGCAATCACGGCCATCGACATTTTTCCGTGTATCGGGGGAAACGCTCGCTTTTGGCCCCGTCCTGCGATTCCTACCGGAAGTCGCTGTTCGTCTGCGAGACAGCCGAGGATCGGGACCAAAAGGGATCGACGGCGCTGTGCATCCAGCCTCCCCGGAACGTCGTTAACCCTTGGATCGCTCGAGAAGTGGCGCAGAGCCTCTCGGGTCCTCTATATTTCAATATTTTCTTCCAACTTTTCCTTTCCGAACAAATTGACGACTTCGCTTCCTGTTGCTCGAGTATCGCAGCTTTTGTCTCGCACTATTTCTATGTAATCGTGTTACATTTCTATCGTCCAAGATTTCTCGCGTTAAACTGTCCGCTGCCCTCCCCCAGAGAACGAGTTGCAACCATAGAAAATCTTTTCGAGGTTTTCTGGACATTGTTGATATCTGACATCTGATTGTTTTACTGGTTGCACAGTGTCGCGAATGGCCATTTTAGGTGGAAAAAGTCATGTCAGAAAATAGATATAACATTCATATATTCTTCTTTCGAAATGTTTACTAAGCCTAATTATACCCATAATAATTCATTTAATAGCGATATAAGTATCGATATCAATACATGAAAACTCCAAACTGTAAAACGGCGAAATCGTACTAAGTAAATATGAATATGTGATAAATATGAATCTTTAAGCTTCTATGCACGATATTCTATATTAACATAAGTAAATGTTTACATTAACGTTCACAAAGTTCGTTAATGAAGTCCTTTACAATAATTTTTAGAAATTTGTAACTACCAGTTTTCTACGCCGGTTAGTTGACTTTAATAGAGCAGAACTAGAAAGTCTCAAAAGATTCCATCTTGAAATTTTTGTTGCATTAAGTTCAAACTATATAGAAGGGATTCTGACAAAAATCAGCTGGAAATGTCTACTAACCTGCCTGTCACAAGTTTTTAAAATCTTTGTAACACCGTACGGTGCACCGAATGGGTATTTTAGGAAAGCAGGAGGCAGTGGCTGTACAAATGATGGTAACCCGGCTAGACGTTTCTTCAAAAACTTTATAAAAACTACGAAAGTAACTGGAATTAATAAGGAACTTCTTGAACGATTTTTTAATATCTCCTCTTTCTTCAGGTCACAACATTAATTTTCTAAATTTCGAGAAGTTTGTTCGCGAAATAAAAGATTTATATTTAAATTTATATCCTTGGTTCTATATGCCCGTTACAGTGCACAAATTATTATTTCATAACGTAGAAATGAGTAAATCATGCCTATTGCCAATTGGCACGATGTCTGAAGAGGCTCAAGAAGCTCGCAACAAAGACATAAGAAAGTTTAGGATTGGCCACGCAAGAAAGAATTCGCGTGTATGTACAAACTACGACTTAACAGCAATGCTGTTAATTACTTCTGATACCATCATAAATAGGGTGATACCGCAAAAAATATGCTACCGATAGGTGTGTTAGATCTACTTTTAACAAGAACTTCCGCCTAATCCCATAAGTAACTTAGTTGATAGTGACAGCGATATTAGCGAAGAATTATTTTTATATTGTTACATTTAGATATTGTTGTTATACTTATTTAATTATTATATATTAGTTTTCAATATAAATATTATTTTTAAAGATTCTACATATGTTGAATCTCATTTCATGACCTAACAGAAAATTTCAATCAGTTTGAAGAAGCATGAAACGATTTTTTTCACCTAGAATCACCATTCGCGACACTGTGGGTTGGCCAGCTACCGACGGAAATGGATCCGAAGGATATCTGTGAACGACTAATTTTACGAATACGGTTGTTCGAGATATTTTGTGTACGTCCAGAGATGAAAATTTGCGTTGCGATATCGGGGGAAGATCGTTAGGAAACAATGCCAGAGAGCTCCGCGAAAGCAGATGCGGATACGATTCTCAGGAGTTCCGCGCGGCAGCCACTTGACGGGCATTCGCGGCGAAACGAGGCGCGAAGAAACACGTAGCTCGCGGAACCTAAGTCGAAAATTTATGAGGGAAGAACACTCCTTGGAAGTGGTCTAGCTTCGGACGGCTCCTCAATTATGACAGTGAGAAAAAGTATATACATTAAGGGGATTGCTCGGAGCGGCTGAAACAAGCAGATGCAAAGAGCGGTGGAAAATTGCTGCTTAAGCTGCGCCGAGCGAAGATAAATGAAAAAGGTTTAGAAGGCGCAGCGGCCGCGAAAACCCCGACGCCCTCCTCGTCGTAGAACGCGTCCTCGTCCTTGTCCTCGTCTTCGTCTTCGTCCGCGGCCCGTCGTTCCAGCCATGAAATATTCCCTCGGTGTTGTCGAGGCCCGTACTGGAACCGCTTCGCAGATTATGTCGCGATACTTCTCTCCCGGGCCGCGCCTGCGCCTACTTTGCGTTAATAACTAATTTTCGTAAACCTCCGTGCGCCGAGCACGAATTTGAAAACCGTTTCCCTCGGTTTACGAGAAATTTCATTCTCGAACGAAAATCACGATTTTCCAGTTTAAACATTGCTTCGACCGTCGATTCCGTAGATTATGTAAACTACACCGGTACCTTGAATATTTAAACACGTTTGAGTAACGTGTCGGGGCAAGCGAAAAATCGTCGGCGCGCCAATTTTTTCCCAATATTATCCGAGTTATTTCGAAAAATGAGAATTCTCGGCTAATTTGCGCGGGCGCTCCTATATTTTTCCATCCTGGAACAAGGTTTTCGTTTGTTAATCGAATAAAGAGCCGTTCTGGAACTTCCCTGGACGAATCGTCGGGATCGATGGTCGGCTGACCGAGGCGAGGGTTAGCGATGGAAAAATACGCGCGAATAACCGTTGGGAACATTGCCGGAGAAACTTTTCCGTTGGTGTTCCAGCAATGTTAACTTCCACCGTTTATCGAGGAAACATATTGTATTTAGAGTCACGAGCTCCCGCGCTATGGGATACTGTAACTCCTCGTTGAAATTATCCGTGCTGCGATTTGAGTCTTCCCGCTGGACGACCGGCGGGACCCATAGGACCCGACTAATCGAACGAGTTTCATTTAATTGGCAGCGCACCGAGGACGCGGCGCGACCGTCCGCGAGGGGATCGATCGTTGCCGGGCCAATCGCGAACAACGAATCGAGAACATTGTGTTTTAATCTGTGTCGGCCGGATGATTTTTCGATCGAGCGGTTATGCGGGTGCTCGTCGGCGACGTGCAAAGTCGCGCCGACAAAAAGATTCTGTCGCGGTTGACGCGAGCACGCGTGCGACGCGACGCGATGCGATGCGATAAGTCGATTGCGTCGGTGAAACTTGGTGAAAATCGCGGTGAAACTCGCGGTCAATTAAATAGATAAGAAAATGAGCACTCGCGTGCAACGGAGCAACGCGAAAAATTATGTCAACGTAGGTAAGCGCGCCGTTCGAAACAAGCGCTCTTATCTCGTTGCAAATTTTGCTGTTCGAGGAAGAGAACTGGAATCGTTACGGTCAACGTTCATGAAAGAATAGAACCGCGATAATTCCTCCCCGTAAGGTAAACAACATTCATTTATTTTTATTTATCGTCGACCGCCGAACCATCTTCCGACAAATCCCGTAAAATGAAATTGATTTAAGCTAAAGTTTATCGGGGCAACTGCTCCGGCTCGAAAGAATTCTATCGAAGAAATCGCGCGGTTATGGTTACAATTACTTTGTACGTTCGACGCGGAGAAGCTGCTAAACGAAAACAATAGCGTCGGAAGAGGTATCGTATTACATTTGCGAGCCAACCGACGACGATATTCCAACGAGCATCGATGTAACACAGCAGCGACGACGGTTTCGAATGTCTCCGACAATTTGCGTAGCAGAGTCGTCGATTTGGAAGAGGAGCCCGTAAGACGGGATTTAGGGGAATTTGGCTACGAACGACGAGTTAACTCGTTTTCCCTGGATTCCTCGTCGGGTTAACCGGAGAGAGGTTCCCGTTCCCGTTCCCGTTCCCGTTCCCGCCCCCGTTCCGCAAAACCGGGAGGGCGTAGCCTCGCATTTACCAATACGGCCTATTTACAAGCGCGGATGTATAATGATAAACAATAGGCGATCGGCCGGGAAGTTTCGCGCGGTCGGGACCCGCGTTCTCGGTGTATCGTAAAAAAGTTAAATAACCGCCGTTAGAGGATGGTCGAGAGCCGGGAACCGAACACGACGAAACAAGAACACGAGGATACCGCGCCGGAGTGCATTGTTCGTGGTGTTGGTCGTGCCCCATGGGTTGTTCGTTGATCGAGTCGTTCCGAGCGACCGGGCCGCGATACTCGCGCGATACGCATACGCGGCGTACAAAGGAAAAAAAAATGAAATAGGAATCGACGCCGGTGCCGAAACGCGACTCTGTAAAACGGGACTCCGCGGCCAATTAAATAATTTACCGTTGCCGCTCTAGCTACGCAATTAGCGGAATGACGCGCGTCCCATCGGCGGCTCTCCGATTTCGGAGATGTAACGTTCGTTTTGGATTTCGGTGAAATCGAATTATGTTTCGGCACAATGCGTCACAGGGAATTTACGCACCCGCCGCCCCGCGCCATTCGTTTTAGACACGAGCCGAAAACTGCCAGGTGTTGCCCCTGTCGCTCGGTATCGCGTTAACGAATCGCCGATAGGAGTGTTTGCAAAAAGTCCGCGCCGTGTTCCGCCCGTTTGAGGCCCGTCATTAGCCTGGCTCGATTTCGGTAACGGCAATATTTCGCGGCGCGTCCAACCGAACAGATTCAGCAACAAATATCATTATTGGAACAACTAGACCAGGACGATAGACCATATGGGAAGCAAACGTGTCTAAATGCGTCCGCAAGGTCCGCGAGTATCGAACCTAAATTTTTCATTTTCATCGTGGAAGCGCTCCAGCCATTACACAGTGAGATATTTGGTACGTTTCGCGAATTGCGGATTGCAAACTGCGAGAGCCGCAGGCCATTCGCCGGAGATCGTTTGATTTTCCGACCGAGACAATGAGCTCGTTGGTCGATTCGTTTCTTGACGGCGCGCGCGCGCGCGCGTTCACAACTCCGCTTTTTCCTTCTCGTTCCACTTTCATTCTGAACGTCGGACAAACGAGCCGGATCGCTGACCTGTCACAAAAGCCTCGGCGCTTAATACCCTAATCGTCGACAATATATTGGAAGCTGCATTATATTCGAGTTTGAATTATATCGGATTAGCGGAGAGTAGCGGAGTCGCAGTCGGCATCACGGCCGGGGCCGAACTCGGGGAAATAATGGCCGATAGAAATGTTCGACCGCCGATAAAGTAATACCGTATATACCGCAAAGTATAGAGCTAGTTAAAAACTTAGTCGCGGCGGGCTGTTTGTGGTGTAATAAATATCGTTTTACGTTGCGCGGGATTTCTGCGAAGTTTAGTGCCACTTCATCGTTACCTCCGCCACTATGAAAGAGCTAATAACGTCCGATAAAGATGCAAGTTTCCTTTTTTTTTCTCTCTCCATACTCCCGCATCGCTAACCGGCCAACGAGGCGTTCTTCGGGGACGATTTGCGGACGCGCGGGTTTCCGAGGAGACGCGCCGTAACGCGCCGCCATGTAACCCGAAGCGACAGTTTAATTGTTTGAGCAGTAACACGCTTGCTCGCTTACGCGACACCGCCGGAAGCCGTGCGAAAGCGGCAACCTCGATCGGTATTTACGGAAAGTAATATCTCGCCTCGTCCGCGTCGCTCCGAAATGCGAAGACGCGCCCCTCGGCCCTCGCATCTCTGAATAAGCGAAGGTTATCGCACGGGCCGCAGGTGTTCCAACCCTTGAAGGGCAGCGCGTCCTTTCGAGTCGGGGACCGTTCACCCGTTTCTTCGGTGTATCTCGCTGGAAAATTCGTTTATCGCCCGCCGGACGCGTTAATGTCGTTGAAACTTCTCACCGGCTAAACGCCGCGCCGCGTCGCACAGTGGTGCCAACGCGGCAAAAAATCCATTTTCTAAATTTTCGATTTTTATAAAAAAAAATTATTTTTGTATTTCCTAATAATGCGTGCATAATGTGCCAAAGCCCGATTAAAAATAAATTTTAAAGCACGGAGATATACGCATGCTACATAACTATTTCTTCGCTCCTGGGAATTCATCACTTTTCAGTGCGATAGTTATGTAATTACTCAACCTATAATTGAATACTTAGGGGTCTGCAAATCATATGGGTTATTGCAAATGGCTTCAACTATTAACTGGCAAAAAAAATTATTAAAAAAAAATTGTTTAACATTAAGTAATATAGGTCTAACCTGAAGCGTCTTTGCGTTATGCTCATTTTTTATTTATGGAGGAATACAAAAAATCCTTTGAAAAGCTTCGATCTGGAACTAATCGTTTTGGCAAGTTGTAATATTGATCTAGCTTTGTGCAAAAAAACATGAAATACTTCGAGATGCTTTCGTCGCAATTTAAGTTTAAATATTAACTTTCGGAATTTCCAAGAATGAATCTCGCGGTAATCACGATTATTTGATATTTCAGGTGAAATTTTTAAGGGATACATATCTGGTAATAAAAAAAAATGTGACATTCATACATATAAAAAATATTTAATAACAATTTTTTTGTTAAATAAACAAAGTTTTCGTTCACTAGACCACTGTCCCAAAAATGCAACAGGTATTTTTTGGTAGTGCTCCATTTGTAATAACAGCTCCGCCTTGTAATTTTTTGCATTATGGATATCTTTTAGGTAAGTATTGACTACACTTTTAGACTGTTTTCATTTTTTTATTATACTTATTTATAAAGTTATTAATATTTGTATATGATCAATAATTCAGAAATTATTGTTACAATTACAAGACTTCATTAACGATTTTATTATGGTCCTGAGCGAGTCTCCATGGTCTTTTGGTCTCATTATGTTCGGTAAAGATTTGTGATTCCAAGCTAATAAAGTTTGGTTCCGAATTTGTCCGGATTGACGTTTTCAAGCTGATTTAGTATTAGCTTATAATTTAAAAATATTCTTAAAATACATATCTACATATTAAAACATTTCATGATCTACATAGTTTGTATTAAAATAATAATTTACATCATATTAACATAATTTACGTGTAAAAATACTTTTTCAAGCTTTTCGGTGCACGTACTCCAGAATCGCCACGATTTTTCAAAGGTTTCCGATAATCTCAGGAAAAAAAGTTCCAACAAAAGATTAACAGTATTCAAATGTCTACAAATTTCAATACATAAAATTTCGGAAAAAATTTTTTTTAATAAAAAGTGAGGGTCAATTTATTTTTTTAACTGTTAATATATATTTTTGATTTCATAATGTTATAGCTGATGTTAAGACGAATTCAACGACCTGCTACATTATGGCATTGAGCCTATATATAACGCTTAAATAATTTTTTCCGGCTTTTCGGGCCAAATACCCCACTGTGCGTCAAGTCGAGCAGAGTCGAGCAGAGTCGGGCAGAATCGGGCCGAATCGAGCCGCGCCTGTCCCCCTGGTCGCGCCAAGGGAAACGCTCGCGTATATTTCATAAAATACGTGACTCCGCGTATTTTCGCCGGCTTATCTTTGCCACCACACGTGTTACGCTGTCCACTGTGCGAACAAGTCGGTCCGCAGCGCGTTCCGCGAACACCCTCCGTGTCTCCGTTTATCGGGCGGTCGTTAAACGGGCGCGTCCCCTTCGTCACGAGAACTACGCCGCGTCGATCTCTCGATACGTACGCTCCGAAACTTCTCCGGAAGATTGCATTACCTTTCGAGAAAAGTTTCCACTTGAGAACTTTAAACTTGCGCGAGTCTAATCCAAACCTAAAATGTTTGCGTGCCTTCCCTATTTCGTATGTATTTCCGTGCACGTTCATTGTCTACACAAACTTAACTCCATAATGGCGCGTTTAGACCGAACGAACGAACGCGCGATATTTCAGTTTTCCGCTTCGAACTTACATCCGATGAAGTAGCATGTTCGAGACGAATTCGTACGCAACATTTTGCAAAGCGGCTAGAACAGAAGGTACGAACAGAAGTAGGAATAGAAAGTAAACAGTTTAGTTTCTACAGTGGCGGCCATATACAGTGAATTCTCGTTACGAGTCAGCGCCAACCTTACGATTTGGAGTCAGTAGAACTACTCACACCACCACGGTGAGAGGCCGGAGCTCAAGAGCCGTCTCTACGTGCAACATTGTATCGGAGAAAGACATTTTCTGTCTTCTTGTCACTGTCGATTAGTAGTCATAGGCTTATGACTTATAGACGGATGTGACTCTTAGGTTTCCAGCGTGCTCTGTGTATTTCAAACGCGACGCTCGGCGAGAACCTTAGATTTCGTCTAAGAGTCAGTCACCAGAACAGCGCAACTGACTCGTAACGAGAATTCACTGTACTTACGTACGCTTCATATTTTAACTTTAACACGTTGAATGCTATTCTAGTACCTGTACGAATACTTTTTGCGCGCCAATTCAGAGCCACTTCTCATACTTTTTAATTTTTCTCGTTAACGTTATACTTTTTCAAGTATGTAGTTAAAATATATAACACTTACAATTATGTTTCGTTTTATAAACATGTGTGCAATTACATATAGAAATACATGGTTTTTTAAACCTACAAGAGGTGTACGAATACTTTTTACTCTCATTGTAAGTGTACAGGAAATAGTATTAAATTTCATTAACTGTACGTAAGGAAATGGCTGGCACTGTATATTTTATCGGTTGGACATTTTGACCGACGATTTATCGTACTCGCTCGCGGGGAACTGTTTACAGAAGGCTGTCTCGAGCACTCTGAAGGTCGATCGCTGACCCGCAGGATGTTGTTTCCTCCTTGGGAAAGTCGGGCGGGGAAAGCGTCCTTGTCTCGAGTACTGGTCTCTCGTTGGAACTCGAGCGTCTACGAGCCGTCCGCGAGCGCGTCGGCGACGCTGACGAAGGACAATGCGTCTGGACAGGACTGGCCGTCACGTCGTTTACCAGTGGCTCCCGGCCACCCGCGTCGCTTTCCCAGTTTCTCCAGACGCGTCTTCTCCTCCCACGACTTTTCGCTACGTTCCCCTCTGTTTCTTTCACGAGCAAGGTTCGACGTTCACTCGAGGCGCGAATAATCGAAACGCGAGCGTAGTAGTGGGCGGTAACAGTTTAATATCCTTAGCCCACTGCTATAATCCACAGCTTACGTCAAATATTATGGAATTAATTGTACGGGAATGCCTTGGTAAAAATAGTATCTATTGTTATGTTTTCCAAGTAGGAGGTGCGATATTATGATTTAGTATGAGGAAGTCACTTCCAGCAGGTGTTGACCGTGTGCTTTCCTTCTTCAATTAAAACTCGTTGTAGAAACTAATTTTTACGCTAGCCTCATTTTTAGAGTTGACCAACATCTGACCTTGCCCGTCATAAAATTGATCGCTCGGGCTAACCGAACGGTACAACACCTTCCACCTGCATTTTATCGCCCTGCGTACCATACCTAATTTTGCTTGTAAATCAAAAACACATATTGCTATTGAGTCATTGGGAAACAAGAATGAACAGGTTACCTGAAAGACGGCAACAAGTCCTTACAAATAATGGAAATTATAACATTGAATAATATTGAACATGTATTTCTATAAATTGATTCAAATGTTTCCTTTAAAATACGGCAGAACTTTCCCTCCAATCTAATATATTTTTATAACAGTTTCAAGTACCTAATATTTGCAATTTTTGATGCTCCGCGAATTAAGAAACGGGATTTCGAACAGGAAGAATCGTAGTATACGACCATATTTTTAAAAATATTTTTACACTTTAACCGGTGGTAAAATTTGCAGAACAAAGATGTTTCCAATATATTTTCATTAAGAAATTACATTTGCGTATAACATGATAAATTATTTAAACAGTATTTTATATGTATAATTTACGTATGATAAAATACATATAAAGATGTGCCAGGAACGTTTCCTATTTCCATGGTGTTGTAAGGGAGAGGTACGGATAGTTTACCTAAGGAGCTGTAGACCATCTAAAAGCATTTTTTGGGCCATGCACAGCAGGAAACTGTCAACGCGCTCTCGAAAGACCATCTGGAAAAGGCCCGAGAGGTCAGAGAAGAAATTCGGTTCCAAAGCCCGACACGGTTGCCGGCTCCTAAACGCTAGGACCAAAACCAGGGTTGTAATGTCGAGCCGGCTGGACTGACCTGCGAGGTATGCATTGACCTTGAACCGCTCGAAACGCCGCAGTCTCTCGATGAAGAGACGTCGTCGACTGAGGGCTTTGATTTCGACGAATTCAACGTTGCGGGACGAACGATGCCGACGACAACGCGATTACGAGGAAAAATCCAACGAACTCTGCACCGCACCGCTCGCAACGATAGCTATAAATTAGCATGCGGCGGGAGGAATCCAGCGCGAAAGAATTTAGTGCAGCCGCAAAACGCGGAGCAGTGCGGAGCGTTGAAAGCAGCGGGCATGTAAATGTAAAACATGGAAAAAACGTTGACAAAAATTTTCGGCGCGAGATCGGGACAACGCGGCTGCGTGGAAAGAACTAGAAGCGTAGAGCGCGTGCACGCTGCACGCTCGACACGCGTCCGCTCGATCGACTCCGGGCCGAGATTAAACACCGGGCCTGAGCGCGATAAAAGACCTGTCCAACGTATTTACATTTACGAATGTCGCCGGATGAATCCTCGAAAGCCGTAAAACGTACGGAGGTTTCTTCGCGTTTACCGCCAGCCATTTTACGAGTAATTTCCCGCGAACACGAGCGCGCGGGAGCCGGGCGTTTCTCCAGACACGAAACCGATCCTCGCCGGCTTCGCCTCCCGTCGTCTCGTTTTAAGAGACCGACGACACCGACACGGTGTCGAGCCGGAGAACGCCGGCCGGTTCGGAATACTAATTAGTATTTCAATTTCGCTGGCATTAATATTAAACCGGACACCGTGTGCGGGGGCGACGTGGCGCGGCGTTTCAGCCGCTGAGCGCGGACGAGCCGGGCCGGGCCGGGCCCGCGGTCGTTGAAAAATATCAAAGAAAACGATACACCCTTTGTCATTTGAACGTTCCGCTCGGTCTTTCGAGCCGAGCGACCCACAAGCTTTGTTCCCGGCGCTTCTTACGGGCAAGCCGGACAATCCGCGCGTAACGCGAGCAATTAAACTCTTTCATTCGGTCTCGCGATAAAATCTCCCGTTAATTCCACTCGTAATGGCCAGTCTCGTCTCGTCTCGACGCGACGTTCCCTCCGTTGCGAAGAATGCCCTCCCCTCGCTATCGTCCGATCGCCAGTCTAATTGCGAGATGGCCGACAACGTTCCGGAAGTCCAGCGGAGAAGCAACAATTTGTCGTCGCCGATGTCGTATTCGTTCGAGTTGTCGTTCGCCACCTCTTGCGACTTTTGCGTTCGAAATTCTTCGAATCGAATCATGAAAAAAGTATTTATTTGTACCAAAGAAAGAAAGTTGGAAACTTTGTTGATGAAATAAGGTAAAAAAATGAAATACTTACCTTACTTCCTCTGTAAATGAAAATATAATTATGGACAATAGATATCTAATTTATACTACATTACTGCCACACACAGTCTGCAGAAAGTGACAGTAGCAATGGCAGCGATACGTCAAGTGATGACCAGGTGCGAAGTGCTTCATGTTTCGTAAGTAACTCAAAACGTTCAAATACTTCATTATTATTATTTTTATTGTGTTTTATATATGAGAATACGATATACCTTCACACTAGTGTGTTATAAAATCATTTCAACGAAAAAATGATTTCATTAGTTTCTGTCACAGAAATCTATTTTTTGCAAAATCCTGATGTTGTAGACGAATTTTGAGACCAGATTTGAAATCAGCGTGAAAAAATCTTCCAGAAATGATATATAACATGTTAAAAAAAAATTTTCCGCCCTTGGTATTGAAAAACCACAATTTCCTTGAAATTGTGCAAGTTTAACGAATTTTCTCAAGGTTAAAAAACGTTTATACCATAATCTCCCTATTTTTCCCATATTCTACAAAGTTTTAGCTTTAATTTAAAAAAAATTTCATCGCTCTACCTCGTTTCTATCGAAAATTTTTTGATTTTGAATCCGATTTCGTCGAAATTGCCCAATGTGCGTCGGTGCGCCAGGTAATTTAACCCGGTTAGGTCGCGCGCTTGTCCGTTTTCACGGGGGATTTCAAGACAGAGCAAAGACCGATATTTTTTCCACGATTTTGACGGCATCTTTCGAACTATCCTAACCGCGGGTATTCTCGTACCCGTTGATTCGATACAACCGGGAACGCCTCGGCGCCACGCCGTTCAGTCTTGTCTCGCGATTAAGTGCTTCTCGAACGTGTTCCCGGCGAGATTAACAGCGAAAGCTCGTTTCCGAACACGTTGCTTCGCTTTCGAAGAAGAGGAGGTCCTGTCTGGGAACCGTTTCCCCGATTCGTCGCGACGCGAATCGAGGCGAAGCAACGTCGCGTTGCGTCGTTCGTCGCGTGACGTTCGCGTTATAGCGAATCGATAGAGGCAACTAATTAATGTAAATACGTGTAAACGGTAAGAGGCGGGTTCGGCGGAGCCCGAAAGCGTTCCGCGCGCGCGGAAACCCGACCCGTCGGTTGGCGTCGGTGTCGACGTTGGTAGGCATGCGTTCATTTCCGGAAGTACGTGTCCGTAATCCCGGCGAGAGATCGATGGTTTTAATCAAGAAAATGTCTCTCCGCATCATAGCTCGCGAGCAAATCTCTGGCGGTCATGTTTATTAAAAATCAAAATAAAAATAACGCACAACACCGCATCCCCGGCAAAAAGAGAATAATGCATTCCAACGGGTACTGGATTAATATTCGGAGACCCATAACCCCCCGGTCTGTTTCGAGCAGCTCTTAGCACCAGTCAGCCAGCAGCGGCAGCTCGCAGCCACCAGCCACCAGCCACCAGCCAGCGAGCCAACCAACCAACCAACCAACCAGGCAGGCAGGCAGCGAACCAGCCAACCATCCGTTCCGCTTTTTCCCGATATCTATCAAGGTTATTGGTACACGCAAATTTCTTTGCATACGACAACCACGGACCGAAAGAGAAATGTTTCCGGGAGCTCTCTCCCAACGAGGTCCGGCGGGACGCCGAGACACGAGACAGGAGACCCGAACGTTTGTTTCCCCGCTACGCGAAACGCTCTCAATCGCGAAGAGAAATCCTTCGCAGCGACGGCGATGGTTTCACCTCGGCGTTCAACAATTCTCGCGCGTTGTTAATTAAAAATTTCAATCACATATATTAACGTCGCCCGGGTCTCCCCCCGGGCTGGCTTTCCCGGTCCCCCTCCGAGCGTCGCGACGCACCGCGCCGCATCGCGATCCATTCCGCACGCCGCACAGTGCAGCGCTCGCTCTGCAAGATTCGAGACGAACGATAGGTATGTTACATCCAACGATTGATACGCTCCTCGAGCCCTGTGTCAAGATTAATATGTTTTTGCCACGCGTAATACGTACAACGCATACCTTCAGAAAATACAGTGTGTCCCACGAGCTCTGCCGACTTGAATATCTTGGTTATTTGAAACAATACGAGAAAATGTTACTTACAGAAGTTGTAGGGTTTAAGAAACTACATAACAAATGGTATTCTTTCAAGTAGAGGAGTAGAAAATATATAGAGGTCATCTTTGTTTTTTTAAATGGAATGTCCAATTTTTTATGCTCGATTTCGATAGATTGGCGTATTTTGAGTATAAAAGTACTAGAGTGTATTTGTCCTAAAAACTTACCGTTGCTGAGGTATTTGACTGTTTTTGTGAAGAATGCTCGAAATGTCGCCCATCTGCAGCGATGCAGCGTTGTGGTCTTTGAACTGTTGAGTCTCTTACACGTCTTATTGTTGGAGCGACTATTGTAGCACACGCTGCGATAATTCGTTGCTTCACATCTTCCGGAGTTGTTGGTGCATTTCGATACACAATATTTTTCAACGTTTCCCACAAGAAAAAATCTAGAGGTGTTAAATCTGGACTTCTATTTGCTGACCATAATAATACCACCACGTCCTATACATCGATTTGGGAATATTTCATTAAGTGTACTCCTCACCCTTCGAGCGTAGTGTATTGGACATGCATCGTACTGATACCACGTTGTCAGCTTAATAGCACGTTTTCTAATAAATTTGGCAATGTACTTCTTAAGAACGTATCATATTCTGACCAGTAAAAGTGTCGTCAATGAAATAAGGCCCAATTATTTGTTGCCCCATGATTCCACACCACTCGTTAATGGACCAGCGTCTTTGATGATCAATTTCTCGTAGACAGTGAGGATTTTGTACTGACCAATAACAAAAGTTGTGTAAATCGATCGATTTGTAGCTGCACTAGAGCCCATCCACAAAATCTAACATGATTTACATAATCCATGTCATGTCATTTCTGGTGAAGGCTAATGCGGTAGGGATGATATTTGTGACGAGCGAGAATTCGTGATGCACCACTTTTGCTGACTTCAGATTCGCGCTGAATCTGACGTACACTGATACGAGGATTATGATATACCATTGCAACAACATTAATTTCATTATCTTCATCACTACATACAGGCTTCTCACGATTCATCTTACGAACAGCGAGACTTCCACTTTCTTTTAATTTTTTACACAATCTTTCAAAAATCTTGTGCGAAGAGCATATGCGGTTTGGATATCTTTCACCGTACAAAGTTCGAGAAAGAATTGCGTTTCTCTTACTTTCTCCATAAATTAGAAGCATCTCTAATTGTTCTTCGAATGAAAATTTCATATTGACTATGTAGGAATATTTTAAGGAACTCCTACGTACTGTGTGAGGCGTGACGGGTGAAATAATTTAGGCGTCAGTTTCAATAAAACACTTTATTCGACAACAACTCGCTACCTCGACAACTCATTTACTCTCGACTCTACTAACACTCGCTCTACCGACTGACTCTCTCTACCGATTGACTCTCTTTATACCGACTGCCAGACATCCTTCGCATTCGTCCCTTTTATAATAAGGTCCTCTCTCATTCTTCCTCTCTCGCACTCTCATTCTCTCTTTGTCAGTTTCACATCCATTCGGAAAACCCAAACAGTCACGTACGCTCTGCGCTCGGCGCCCCTAATCACTTCACTCTTGTCATCGAGACCCAAACACTCATCTTTCACACCTCGGCCCAAACAGACTTTCTTTCACCCTGGACCCAAACACGTCGGCGCCACAATGTCGCGTCCACAGTCACTCTAAACAATCACTTCTAATGCAATGTCTCATTCATAACCCTACAACTATTTTATGTTCACTATCTGAAAAAGTAATTGACACGGAGAGACGTCAAACGCCTACCAATGTTTACATTTGATGTATCGAGCATATCCTTGAACACGTTCCATAATGAAAGTAATAGAACGAAAACAGTCAAATATCTCAGCAACGGTAAATTTTAGGACAAATACACTGTAGTCCTTTTATACTCAGAATACGCCAATCTATCGAAATCGAGTATAAAAGATTGGACATTCCATTTTAAAAGACAAACGTGACCTCTTGCAAGATTATCATTTATAATATATTATGTAGTATCTTAAACCCTAGAACTTCTCTAAGTAACATTTTCTCGTATTGTTTGAAATAACCAAGATATTCAAGTGGACAGAGCTCGTGGGACACATATCTAACGCGAAACATCGAAACACGTAATTCTAATAATAAAGTAATAAACATGTAATTCTAAAACAGTGAAAGGGTCGAACGGCTATCGGGCTTCGTAAAATGAAATTGTGGACGTATCTTTGGTCGCACAACGAAACCATATTCGATGTCTTGCGGCGAAACTGAAAAGATTTATGTCGATTGAGTCCAGCAGGATCGACGATCCGTCACGCAACCGGAAGTACACGCAACGCGGCGCAAGTGGCGGAAGCGAGTGCTCTTCCAACGCGGACCTTTCGCGTTTCCCGACACGTAATAACAGAGTTATCGCGACTTAACGTCCGCCGGTGAATAGAGCTAACTGTATTAGTCTTTCAATAAGCAGCTTCGGTTTCTCAGGAAAGTTTCGACTCGCAATTGCCAGCCGGTAGGCAACTTTATCGCGTGTACCGAGGTGCCGGTGTGTGGCAATCGTGCTCTCTCTCCGAGCACAATCTATGAAATTCACACCCGCCCACCGAAAGCTCCGTAGATTAACATTGCCTCCAGTTGCAAACCGAGCGAACGAGTACGTCGACGCGAGCCCCGATGTCGTCGTCGTCGTCGTAGTCGTAGTCGTCGCTGACAAGGACGACGACGCCCCGTGCAATGACTTGGCAAGTATAGCTCGGAAATGTCGCGGCAAAGGACTGGAGAGAATGTACGGGAATGTTGGAGGTGTCATCCGGGTATGGTCGTGTCACCGTAGGAAATGGGAAATCGGAACATCCAGGCGACGACGTAACGTAATTCCGTCATCTTTTTGCGAACCGATCGCGGAACGATTTTTTAATAAAGTACCGTCGAGCTTCATCGGCGAGCACTTTTGAACCCCCGCAACCGGGAATCAAAGGTTTCTACGTAGGACGATCGTTCGAAGCTCGCGACTCATTTTGACGTTCGCGTTTCATGTCCGTCTAGTAAACGCGAGAACGCTCTAAGATTTCTTGCGCGACTCATTTTCTATATATTCTAATACAATCTATGCAATGGAAATGGAAAATAAAGATTTTCAGCGAAGTAAAATACCTTAAAATATCCGAGAATCTCCGGAGTGGATAATCAAAAGATACAAAGCGTATTAGAATAATCGTATAGTCCGATGCAGGTTTCATGCTAATATCTGGAGTTCTATAAAAATGTCAGTATGCTGCCCGATCCGGAACACCGCGGGACGCTTTCGTTGGAGAAGGTTTTTGCCGGTTTATTCGACGAATAAATAAATAAATTTTCGCCGCATCGCTACCGGCGGCGAGCGGAAATACCCGTCGATCTTAGAAGCAGTTGGAACAGTATGTTTGGCGGGAGTCGTAACCCGAGACGGGAATCCATGTTACGAGGAAAACTACATTATTTCTGGCGCGTATGGGAATCAAACGGCCGAGTCGCGATAACGTTGTAACGAGGCCTGGCCGTTCCATATGTAAGACGGTCTCGACGGTCTCGACGGTCGTATACGAGAAGGCAAACGATAGATCCGGTGAAACGTTTCGCCCCGATGCGATCGAATCTCTCCACGGCCGAGGGAAAGAACCATTCCATCGACTACCCGAAATGCCCCGGTACGTTCGCAAGTTGCTTAGACCGGCGCGGCGTTCCCTGCGAGCCGAAATCCCCCGAAACGTCGTTGCGCCGCGAAATTTCAAGGAATTCCACAGTGACTTCATGCATTTTTATGCGCTCCAATCGGTGTAATTGTGCCGGCGCGGAGAGCCGGTGGAGCGGGGCGCGCTTGTAACGACCAAGCGAGCAGACAAAATGGAAATTCACGGCCCTCGAATTGTCGTAGGTTCGCGCGGCGAGGCCCAGCGCGCGACGTCTACTCTTCCGTTCGAGTCGAGCCGGGCCGAGCCGGGCCGAGACGAAGGGGCCCGGAGACTCGCTCAAACAATTTTGTAAATTGCCGAGATTGCCCTCGGCAGGCCTTAACTGGCTCGCCTCTTTCAGCTTTCTTTTTTCTTCCTGGCGGTAATTGCAAGGCCGTGGCCGTACGACTCGCGGCGTTCCTCCGACGACCATTCAACGGCATTTAAGCGGACTGCCCCGGCAATAGTCCGTAACAAACTGTAACGCAAAAGCAAATATCATTAAGTGGTGCCTTTATCATCCCTCCGCCGTCGTATTTACTCCGGCCGCTGTCCTTCAACGCCCCGGCGTTTATTAACGTTTTACTCGATTTCTTCAACTTTTAATTCCGACCTTCTTATATTAACTCCGACGGACGAGGACGATTCGTTTTCCCTCCCCCCGGCCCCGCTGGCCACTCTCGTCGCATCGGGGACAGCGATATTAACATTTCGTTTGCTTTCTGCTTTCCGCGTTTCTGCTTTCTGCATTTTCTGTTTTCTGTTTTCCGCTCGCACGAAACAAACTTGGGGAGCGTATAAAACTGGAAAGAAGACTTATATATCCGGTCGAATGGAAAGTTTGTTCCGCTTTTGCGCGATGTTTCTGCACGCCCGAAACCGTCGGTGAATTGTTGTGAACGCGCTCCGAAATTGCCGGCCATTTCGAGGTTGTTCCGGAGTCGAACAAACTTCTGGGTGTACATATCTGCCGTTCAGCCTTTAATGAACATCGAAAATTATTGATTCGAGCGTCACCCAAGTCGAACCATCAAGCGACTCCGTGTGTCTCCAAGAAGGAAAGTGCACGCTTAAGGTAGCTGCAGCGTTATCGGTGGTGCCGATCGGCAGGCAACTCGATTGCTCGTCCAAATCAGACTACTCTCGGGTATTATTTATAGGCTTTCACGAAGCTGATACGTACAATTGAGAGCGGCAACGATACGTGCACTTGCAGCCTGTGTGTTCCAGAATTAATTCCCTTCGCGTCGGGCAACCGTACCTGCAGGGCGCGTTGTGCTCTTGTCCTCTTTTTCTCCAATTCGAGTACAAAGGCGAGAGGGAGGGAGGAGAGTGAAAGCGAAGCGAGGGGTGAAATAAATTTGCGAGAAATTTAGTTACGCGGAAGCGCGATAAAAAGTTGAACGAGGTCGTCGTTTCCCGGAGGGCTGGCGGCCCGAATCGAAACACAACGGAAAGATTAGTTCGCGCCGTTCGCCACCAATTACCAGACATTTCCGTTCGAAATTCGACATAACGCTGCTTCGAAAAGCTTTCCGTTCGATCGGCGCGCCAAAATCGAGCATGATCGTACGCCGTTCGCGGCTCGAAATCGTGAAAGCAACGGAGATGAAACCATGGGAACTGGGGCCGCCTCGACCGATGGCGGATGTCGTCTTTCGCGACCGTTGATTCTCGATAACGACGACCGTTCCTCGAGGCAGACGGACCGTCGCCGTGCCAGGAACCGTGTCATATTCCTCGATAAACGCGGTAAACGCAGAGACATTCCAGCCCAGACGTTCTACGCGCTCGCCGTTTATGTACACATAACACATTCTTTGGTAGCGAGCGCGGTTGTACGCGCGCGGTCCGACCCACCCCTCTCGATCTTCGGGCGCAAACGGACAGAGAGACAGGAGAGCCGAATTGGTTCGCAGCGCGGGGCACCGTGCGCGCGGTGTGTGGGTGCGTTTACGTGCGCATGCATGCCAGGAATCCGGCTCTCGCGAGAGAGTCAGAGAGAGAGAGAGAGAGAGAGAGAGAGAGAGAGAGAGAGAGACGTCAAACCTGCGGCGTGGGGATTAGAGAGGGAGAGAGGCAGAGCGAGAGGGGGTAAGGGAGATCGGGTGGTAGGCAACCGGATGGACAGGGATGCCGTGAGCTCCGGAGGAATGGAGAGCGAAACTAGAGAGAGACCGAGCAGAGAAGGGAGGCTAAATAGCGACGGACAATCACGAACAGAACGAGGAAGCGAAAAGAAAGAGAAGGAACTACCGGGGCGGGGGGTGGGTGGGGGGAGGGGTAAAGGAGAAAAGATACCGGGAGGAAGAGAGACCGGGGAGCACGACGGGGTGCGAACGAGACGGAAGGCGAGCCAACGAATAGAGAGGGAGAGATCGGTATATGTATACAGCAGATACATAGCACGGCTTGCGGAGGGCACAAGTTAGTGTCTATGTACGCGAGAGATCGATAGAGGACAGAATCCCGGGACATCCCCAGCGATCCTGTTCTCTTATTCTTGCAAGAAGCATCCTCGGGTGGCCTACGTCGAGCCTTCGTTGCATGTCCTCGGCTCGCATTAATGCGCGACTGCCGACCGACCGAGAACCACCCGAACAGGAGCGAGAGGGCGGAGTGACGTAGCCGGAGGACCGGAGGGCGGAGGACGCAGGGCCGATTGGCAGAGGGTTCAATGGATGGAGAGGAGAGCGAGCGGGTGACCAAGATGAGACGCCTCGCCTCGCCTCGCCTCGCCTCGATTGACAGAGCGGCAAAGGGGCGAGCATTATCTGGCATACATTACGCGTTCCATCGAACGGACCCTGAACCTCTTTCTTGGTCCCCGAGCACACTCGCTATGTGCCAACAGAGATTTCCCGGAGACAGAAATCATCAGACTCGATCTCGCAACGTCGAGACGTGGATCTCAAGGTCGATACCCGACAGTCCCTTCGCCAGCTATAACTTTTCAAACCCCAGCGTATCGTGCTTTCGCAAACTAACGAGTCATCCAGAAAATTAGCGCCGCTTGGATTAGTCGAACCGTCGGTCGACCGATTTTCGGTAACTCTGCATTTGTTTCTAGAGTCCCAATGAAGTCCGGGCGGGTCCGGCCTGTATAGATCGGCCTTTAACCCTTAACGGCCCGGAAATATTCCAAGGTTACTTTCCACCAGGTCCAAACGGGACATAGATAACAAGCGAAAACAAATTCACAATAGTGACCTGGCGCGATGCTTAACGTGTTCATTGTGTAAATATGACAATAATAAGAGTGATAAACATAATAAAATGATTTTTGCCGCCATATACGCGGCATTGGACCCAGTAAGTAAAAAAGTGCCATGCTGCTTACGTGACGGCATTGGTCCGTTCGGGGTTAATCGACGGAGTGCGCGCATAGTGCGTCAAAGAAATGTAGTCATCTTGGCCTTTCCCTTTCCTTTTCCATCGACTCGTCTTTGCAGCGCACAGTGTCGGGAATGGCCATTTTTGGTGGAAAAAGTCATGTCAGAAAATAGATATAACATTCATATATTCTTGTTTCGGAATGTTTACTGAGCCTAATTATACTCATAATAATTCATTTAATAGCGATATAAGTATCGGAATCAATACGTGAAAACTTCGAACCGTACATTTATATTTGTTCTTAAGAAAATTATGTCAGAGCAATAAATATGAATCTTTAAGCTTCTATGCACGATATTCTATATTAACATAAGTAGATATTTACATTAATGTTCACAAAGTTCGTTAATAAAGTCCTTTACAATAATTTATAGTGATTTTTTAAGTACCAGTTTTCTATGCCTGTTGGTTGACTTTAATAGAGCAGAACTAGGAAGTCTCAAAAGATCCCATCTTGAAATTTTTATTGCATTAAGTTCAAACTATATAGAAGGGATTCTGATAAAAATCAGCTGCAAATATCTGCTAAACCTGCTTGCCACAATTTTTAAAAATCTTTTTAACACCGTACGGTGCACCGAGTGGGCATTCTAGAAGAGCAGGAGGAAGTGGCTCCACAAATGATAGTAACACGGCAAGACGTTTCTTCAAAAACTTCGAAAATAACAGGCATTAATAAGGAACTTCTTGAACGATTATTTTAATATCTCCTCTTTCTTCAGGTCATAACATTAATTTTCTAAATTTCGAAAAATTTGTTCTCGAAACAAAAGATTTATATTTAAATTTATATCCTTGGTTCTATATGCCCGTTACAGTGCACAAATTATTATTTCATAACGTAGAAATGAGTAAATCATGCCTATTGCCAATTGGCACTATGTCTGAAGAGGCTCAAGAAGCTCGCAACAAAGACATAAGAAAGTTTAGGATTGGCCACGCAAGGAAGAATTCGCGTGTATCTACAAACCACGAAAAAATACAATTTCGCTACCGAAAGGTGTGTTAGATCTATTTTTAACAAGAACTTCCGTCTAATCCCATAAATAATTTAGTTGATAGCGACAGCAATATCAGCGAAGAATTATTGTTATATTGTTATATTTAGATATTGTTGTCATACTTATGTAATATTATATTTCTTATTTATTTTCATGACCTAACAGAAAATTTCAATCGGTTTGAAGAAGCGTGAAACGATCTATAACTTTTTTCCACCTAGAATGGCCGTTTGCAACACTGTACAGGCGGCCAATTTGTTTCGCTGTCTTTTGCTCTCTCGTATAAGCCGTTCAATTTTTAATAGAATAATTCGGTGTTCGGTGTGATCGCGCGTATATCTTGAACGGTGTGAAAGTTGCAACGTTCCCGCACCTCGGATCGCCTCCTTAAAGTTTGAAAACTGTGACTCGATTCGTTTTCGCTCCGGAAATAGGAAAAGGCTCCTGTCTTTCCGTCTCGTGCCGTACGTTCGGTCGAGACCAGACGAAAGGAAACTTCTCAGGGACGAATTCCTACGTCTGTGTCCTGGGATTCCTGGACACCGAAGGGTACGTAAGCGTGCCTAATTGTAAGTCCAGGAACCCAGTTTACGTCCTGTTTGACCGTATTACGGAAGGGCTCGAAACGCTCGGTTGTTTCCGGCTGTTGTCTCGAAGCTTTTAATTTGCCGACGAGCACCGGAGAATTTCTAACATTATAGGAGAAAAACCGATCGTCGTTGTCGTCGCTTCCCCTCGATAAGATCGGCACCCGTGCGATGCTGGTTGCCCGTTGTTCGCGGCGTGGCGCCGCTACTCATGGCGCGTCGCGTCGCGTCGTCTGATAACATTATACCGTATTAGATTATACCATTACCGTAGTCTCCGAAATGTCAAAATGTAATTACAACGGGCGTAGATAACGCGGGAAGCCTGGTCGAATACACCTGAGATGGGTAGCAGGGCGGAGAGGGTCGAGGGTAGAGGGTAGAGAGTAGCGGGTAGCACGGCCGGGTGTCTCGGGAAACGCGTGTGCATTATTCCGAGTACATTACATTATCGAGCCGGTACAACTAACCCCCTCTTCCGCCCTCGGGCGAATTACTAACTGAGGTGTAATTATCGGGAAGAACGAGGCGCTCGCGCCCGCGCCCGCGCCCGCGTCGTCACGTATCAGTCATGACGTGTCGCGCCTGAGAACATTCGTCCCTCATCTTCCGAGAGTTCGGGGGTAACGAGGTTACAAGGATCGAGAGATAGGAGGAAGCAGACGAGGTTGGAGGTTCCTTCCTCGCTTCTGTCGAAAGGATCATATTACTCGGCGTAGAACAGTGTGGCGTCCGGGTCCCGCCACCCCGCCGCGTCGTCGTGTCGCGCGTCTTCGAGCGTCGCGACAAGAGGAATCTCCTTCGGTGTAATTTCTCTGTCCCCGGTATTCACGGCTAATAATCGTCACGGCAATCCCATTGTTGGATCGTCCCGCGTATGTGTACGCGATCCAACGCGTCGCTGCCAAATTCCTGGGTACCCGACGCTATCTCGAGATTCGGGGTATAATTCGAGCTGTTTGCCGACACTATCCTGTACTACACGCGCGGCCACGCACCACCGAATCGATCGTTTACGATCCTACAGACGTTCCGAGAAAAATCACCGGTTTCCCTCTCCCGTTTCAAAGCAGCTTCCTGGTCGTCGCCCCCGCCTGCAGAGAACGGAACGCACGTTGATTCCGGTCGAATAACATGTGCCGGTATGCATTAGGCCGTTCCGCGCACGAGAACGAAGACCCTTTTGATCAAAGGTAAATGCGAAGCATTTAAATTTTCCCGTAGTTTAGCGTTTACTTTAACTCAACTTCGAGCAGCGCACGAAACGACCCGCCGCGTAAAAAAGCGGAGTAAAATATTGAACAAAATTGTTACGACAAAATAAAATTTTACCTCCCGCTCTGTTCCCTTCCTTTTTGCGCGTTGATCGAAAAAAAAAGAGAAGAATGAGCATGGAACACCGAGCGGTCCGACGCGAAGGGAATTAATCTAGGAACAAAGGGCGGAAATATATCGTTTTTTCGATTTCACGCGAAATCGGCGGGATGCGCGCTGGTCCGCGTCGAGCGACCCTCGAAAGTGATTCGTCAAGCAGTCGGATTACCATGGTTGGGGATTAACGATGGTCGGCCGCGCGGACCAGACTCTAGAGTAGAAGCGATACACAATTATCGCGTTATGGAGGGGCACACCAGCGTTCACCGAAAGTCCACAAAGTCCTGTCTCCGCGCGGAAACTTGCTCGCCGGGGACCCCGGAGGAGGAACGGGAGCACCGGATTGCACCGGATTGCACCGCAGGCGCAGTCACGTTACCCGGTAATGCAAGGCAAAGTCTCCACGAGCCCGGGAGCTCGCTATTAAGGAATATCAACCAGACCAGCGAAGAATATCGGCGAGTTTCGATCGAGAACCCGATCCACCAAAATTTCCACGAGCTGGAGAAAACCGCTTGGACTCCTAGGGAACTGGTGTAACGAGAAATTTCCGAGGATTGTGCTTACTTTTAATCGGTCGGGCATTCATCGTCCGGCAAACTCGTTATTGCGGGTCGTCCGCGTGTGTCGTCGCTCCCCGTTTATAATTGCGTAATTACTCGGCGTTAATGGAGCGGCTTTGGGAATCCACCGCGACGAAAATATCTCGTAATTAGGATCGAGCCGGCCTAGAGGCAGAGCCGAGTAGTACGGAGCGGAATTGATCGGACGTTACGTGCGGCTATCGCGTGAAAGGCCACTCGTTTTGCCATGGGTCGGGCCAAAGAGCCGGGAATGGAGATTTTCTCCGTTGACACGACGATTTGTACGAGCAACAGGCAACTTTCATTAAGCCTTTTCGAGCCGGGCCCTCGTTCCGTGCCGCCTCTGTCTTCCTTTCTCTGCGACCCCTGCTCCATCCACGCTCTCTCCCTCTCTCTCTCTCTCTCTCTCTCTCTCTCTCTCGCTTTTCGTCTCTCTATCTATCCCGGTTCCTCTCCCGTTCGCAATTCCCTTTGCTTCTGTCGCGCAGTCCCCTCGCCACGTGTCGAAACGAGCCACATAATCGGTGCTCGTTATACAGGTTCGCTCAAAGATGGATCGATGCTTTCCGAACCGAGATATAGATCCAGTGGAACGATCCAATCTCGAACCGACGGAATCGTCTTTGCGAAACTGAAGAGACTGGAGAAACTGTCCTAAACGCAACACTTTCTCCGTAGACTTCATAAATTTTCACATGTCGTAAAATTTCGCTGGTTACGCTCTTCCGTTTACAATTTTGTGCGCCACTTTTCGAGCGAAACGGTTGACAACAAAACTCGAAATCGATACATCGTTTCCTAATTATTGAGAACGATCAACGGAAGAGAGAAAATCCCGCGATCTACAAACGATCTGATCAACCGTCAAACTCGTTCAATTCCGTTCCGGTGCCGTATTTTTCATCCGTTTACGAATTCTAATGAGTTCGTCCCGTTCACGGAATAAAAAGTCGACCGAAAGGTCTTTAGGGAGGAGTTTCTGTTTGCGGGAACGACGGACGGCGCTACGCTGCCTGCGCTGTTAGCAAATTGAGCTCGAACGCGGGGGCCTAGATGTTATCCGGTAAATAGTTGAGATTTCGTTATTCGCTTCCCCCGTGGTTCGCCGCGCTTCGGAGTTAAAGACTTTCTCCGCAAGACTTTTAAGAGAAGTGTTCTTTGTTAGACGTCCTGTAGAGGAGATACGTCGCTCGTTCGTGTTCGTGTACCTGCGACGAAATGCGTGGGCGAGAGCGCGAATACAGACGTGCGTGCGCGCGCGTGTATATGTGTGTGTATCGGGGGGTAAGCTCGGGTCATTCGCGAGTCGTGCGCCTGTATTCAGGCATTGTGAACAGCAAGAGTTGCCGGAAGCGTATTGAATGCGCCGGGAAGCCTCGTGTATTCGAGCCTCGTTAGCCTTTAGTCGTATCCTTTAATCCCGTTCTCTGTTTTCGCTCCGCAGGTCTCTCTTCTTCCTCCCGTCTTGGCTCGAGGCTGTTCGGACGCGATTTCGCGTCTGAGGTCCAAAACCTCGATCCTTATCGGGCCGTGTGCTTTTAATCGATGGCCGCTACACATCTCATCCTCCTTCTCGTTCCTCCGCTTCGTGGTCCGTTCAGTCACTTTGTTCCCTTCGTGGCGGGGCGGAATACAGTGAATTTTCGTTACGAGTCAGTTGCGCGGTTCTGGCGACTGACTCTTAGAAACCTAGGAATCATATCCATCTATAAGTCATAACCCTATGACTAGTAACTGATAGTGACAAGAAGACTGAGAAAATGTCTTTCTCCGATACAATGTTGCACGCAGAGACGGCTCTCGAGCTTCAGCCCCACACCGCGGTGGTGTGGATAGTTCCACTGACGCCAAATCGTAAGGTTGGCACTGACTCGTAACGAGAAGTCACTGTATCTCTGTCATGGAACTTTACGATTTCCAAATGCATCGACTTCATTTTTCCTAATCGAATTATTTGTACTGATAACTAGACTGCGGATGTTTACGCATTTTTAATAAAATTGTGTACATCAAATTTGAAATTGTAGGGAAATTTTTTAAATTACAAATGTCAACATACTATTTCTCACCTATTATGATCAGCAAGTGAAGAAATTACATTCTACTTGGTGTACATTTTGCGCCGCCCATTTTAATTTAGCAATTCATTTACTTATTGTTGAGACGTAACGTAATGCAAGATCCGCGAAAGTGTCTCTAGAATTTGGCACCAAGTCCCAAAGACTTCGACCACCCGACTACAGGCAATAAATTAGAGACTTTCCGGCGCCATAACAGTAATCATTTTGAAACAGCGTCTGTACCATTTCTACTTACAAGCATCTTTCCGTTATGATTTTTAATCTTCAGCTAATTCTCACATAAGCTATATTGCTGTACAGTCATTCTAATTAAAATACAAGCTATTGTTACCGACAAGCTGTCCAGTCATTCTACCACTCACCAAAACACCTCACCCTTTATTAACACGTTAACTGTCACATATCATTCTCAGTGATTCTTACAAAATCAGAGTGATTTAATTAATGACAGCGAAACTGGAAATTTTAAACGTATTGTAGAGGATGCTGTTTTAACCCTTTTGAATTCTAAAGATGTTAGTAAAATTCGGATCATCTGGACGTCAGAATAAAAATGAATGTCTAAAGCTAGTCAAAAATCACTAACACGGTTTTAAGACTCCGTAGATTCGCGATAAGGTAGATTAACCGCGTTACCGACCAGAATAGGCGAAAAATGGTTTTACGTGCCCCAACTTTTCGTCCTTGTATGAGAATATTTTCCGGTGGGAAAAGGCTCTTTCGAAAGAGGAAGGTCGGTCGGATTTTAAAGAAGCCGTTCTATTTAACAGTAGGTTTACGAAGCATTAAAAGTGACTATTTTACGTTGTAGAAATAACAAAATTCTAATTATTCAAATTTTTAGCCATTTTTATTGTAATAAGTGCTCAAAGAAACGAGCCTATTGAACAATTCTTCGCAAGTGCGTCCTTGCACACTTAACAATTGTAAATTTAAAACGTAGAGTCCGTCATTTAGACGGGTCCCGTGAAGCTAATGAAGATTCCGTAGTTTCGCGATAAGGTAGAGTGACCATGTTACCGACAAAAATAGGCGAAAAATGGTTTTACGTGCCTCAACTTTTCGTCCGTATATGAGAATATTTTTCGCTGGGAAAGGGCTTATTCGAAAGAGGAAGGTTCAATCTAGTGCGCGCTGTTTATGAGCTGACGAGATTAGGCAGATATTCGGTAATATAAGGGTTAGAAGTAGGCCAAAAATTGACGATGTGCATGCCGTGGAATCCAAGCATTTTTACGCCATTGGATGAGTTTTCTGGATGAAATCGAGAGTAACACGCTAGAAAATATCTTCAGCTACAAATTTAGTTATATTTTGTCTTGATTCTCTGCGAAATAAAGCCAAAAATTTGAAGCACGTTTCTAGCGTCAGAATTCATAATATCGATAACACAGAGCAAAAAAGGTGACAAGTTTAGTCACAGACTTAGGACCCGTCGGATCGAGGCCGAGACGGATCTTAAGCCCGTGACTGAAGGTTGTGAACGGAAATTATACAGCAGTTACCGACCTGCTGACTCTGAAAAAGTCACGTGACTATCCTTAACTAATCAAGCAGGAGCGACATATGTGAAAAAGTCGAGTTTTCCGATCTTTTCCATCTACGCAGGGATACTTATCAATCGATACAACAAATCCAACGAACAAAGATTTGCGGAAGAGACGAGGCTTGCACAGATAGTCGCGTCGTCGTACAGGCTTTGCGCACGTTTGGCCGGTCGGCGTTCTCGAGCCTGGCGGCCAATACAGCGTCGTTGTTTCCCATCGAGCTTCCAGGCGCGATTCCGTTTCCTATCCCGATTCCGATCCCGATTCCGATTCCGATTCCATTAGCAACGCGGTCGAGGTCGTTCTTTGCTAATGGGATTTGGTGGGATCTCGATAAGAGGTTTCCGTATGCATTGCGTGACTGACACCGACACCGATTACCAGATGAATACTACTTTGACTCGCGATAGTCGGTCGCTCGATACTCAAGCAATGAATATTCTTCGGTATCGCGCCGCACCGCAACGCGCGACGTTTGCTGACGCGGAATTTAAATACGCTTCGCAACACCAAGCTGTCCTCGATCTTCTTCGCGCGTTCCCGCGATCGTCGTATCGATGTTCGTGTACGACGTTTCAAGGATTGATTTGGCGCTTTCGTAAACGAGACACAACTACTCGGCGCTCTGTACGATTACAGTGGATTCCCGTTGTAAGTCAGTGCAAGCTTTGCGGCTAAAAGTCATTGGAACTATCCACACCAGCGTGGGGTATACGATATACCGTGAATTCTCGTTACGAGTCAGTGCCAACCTTACGATTTGAAGTCAGTAGAACTACCCACACCACCGCGGTGAGGGACCAGACCTCGAGAGCCGTCTCTCGAATTACGTGCAACATTGTATCGGAGAAAGACATTTTCTCAGTCTTCTTATCACTATCGGTTAGTAGTCATAGGCTTATGACTTATAGACGGATGTGAACGACTTATAGCGGGAATTCACTGTCGGCATGATGAAAAGTCCTGCAACCTTTTGGAAAGAGCGCGGGCCAAGTCAATCTTTGTCCGTTTACGACATGTCCAAAACCTTCAAATGATCGTTAACGCGACCAACGATTGGCTCTGAAATCGTCGAAACGAAAGGATCGCCGGCTCAAAGGAATGAAAAGGATCCCGGTGGCCAACGTGGAGGGGTTCGAGGCCGATACGCGAGACAAACGATTCGGTTCCATAGGAGGCGAGCGTTATCGAAGTATCTTCCGATATCGTTGCAACGAGGGATCCGCTTCTAAGGTTTCTTCTCCGATCGAAGGCTCCGTTATCTCGTTAAATCTGTGGAGGTGTCGGAACAGAAACAGGGATTTCGCAGGAATCCTCGCGAAACCGGGCCGATGCGCGCAGGAACGAAGCTCTCGGAAGGATCCTCTTCGTCCGCGCCCGGCGTCAACAGCCATTCGGAAAGCGTGTTTCGCAAATATCGGTGACCTATGCAACGATGTTTCGTTACGCGCGGGAATCCTCCTCGAAAGCGATCGCCGGCGTTCTAGAAAGTCTGCTCCGCTTGGAAAGTTTGTTCCTTTCGCTGCACCTCCGGGCCCACGGCGGACCGTTTTCTTCGTGTTTCGCTTATCGTATCGACGCGACGTTGGATACCGTGTATCGTAGCATCTAAGAAGAAACGTCCCGAATCGTTCCAATCATCTTTCCCTGGTTTTCTCTGTGAACGATGCGTGCGACCGGTAGCCATTGTACCGGTCAACAAGGAAAATACAGGTGGCTTGTTTCCATCTGTCCGTGTGGTCACCCGAGCTCTCAACGATAGAAGCACGCCGGGCCGTCTTTGCGGTTCGCTTTTCTGTCGTTGTCTCGGATATAGAGAATCGAGCTGGCCCACAGTGGCCTAAAACGCGAAATTTAATGACATTTTGGTATAACTTCTAAAATATGAAAGATATCGAAGTGATATTTGAGGTGTAGAATATTAACAAGTAATCTTTTTCAATGGTGCATAATGTACAAAACTTTTTGTTTATTTAATAGCTTTTTTTACTAGTTTTTAAATATATTGGTCTTCTTTCATATGGCTATGAAAATAGCCACACCAATCACCAGATTTGAACCCCATAGAAAATTTGTGAGATTGACCGGACAGAAATGTTACAGAACTTTTGCCCTACTTTGAAAACACATTTGTGGAATATTTTGAAAGGAAAATGGAGTAATATAATAACAGAAAGTATGAAAAAATTAATCACGCGGATGCCAAGAATAGTGGAGACTGTAATAAAGAAACGTGGCGGATTCTTGGATGAAAAGAAAATATAAATATTTGTTTACTTCTTGGTAAGATATTTGATATATGAGCGCAGCATCCTTAACATGTAAACCTTTAAATAAGGAAAAATTTGTCCGCATCCTTCAACGATTATATTTCATTATTACAGAGTCGAATACATGATCACTAGACTGCGGATTTTATGGATTTATGACAAAAACGAGGAGATGTAATTCAAAACAGTGGAAAGATTAGAGGTTTTAAAAATTTTTAAACTTTTGAAAATTTTCTACATTACATTTGGCATAACATGTTTAATACATTATGAATAGTAATTTTTAATCGACAATGGTAATTTACAGCTTAAAGATAATCCTTTCATTTAAAAAAAAAATTGGAAGGAAAATATTAAAAAGGATCGTTAAGGCATCTCAAAGAAGGAAGCATTTTTTTCCATGAGAAAGGCTATCTTCAAAATTTCCAACTTTAATCGTTTATTACAGTAATAGTATTTATTAAATTTTATTAATTTTTTCATTTTCAACATAAGTCAATATGAGACGGTTGATTTTTTGGCAAAATGTCACTGAATTCCGCGTTTTAGACCACTGTGCGGCCTTCACCGTAGACGACACGTGGCGCGGCGCTATGGTACATAGAAATCTCTCAGAGCAACAATTCTCCACAGACTAGATCCGCCGTTGCGTTCGTGTATCGACGAAAGTCAAGGGCCGCGCTCGATGTACCGTTTTAGCGATACCGCCGGTGGATCCCGTTCGAAAGTACGAGAAGAGGCGGACATCGAAATCGTTGCGATCCTATCGCTATAACGAACTGTGGGACCAGAGGTCGCGATCCAACGATCGCGCGGCTACCCAATCCCCCGACTCCCGTGTACCGCGTGTACACCGACCTCGGTTTATCGTTATTCCGAAAATGCGAACGCTTACGGCCGGCGTGCAAATATTCTCTAATGCCCTGAAACGCACTTGTAAAATTCTCTCTTTGGCCGACCTTCCATCGCTTTATTATGGAAACAGGCGCGATGCTGGACGCTCGCGTTTTCATTTACACGCCCATCCACGCTCTTCCCCCGATGCCACGGCGAAAAATAAACGTACTCGTTTTAGCTACTGTACCCGTTCAATTATGATACTCGCGTTTTTACGCGCAATCATACGGCGAGACTTCGATGGCTCGCCCGTTTGCGATATGTTTTATTAGTTCGCTGGAAAATCAACGTTGCATTATACAACAGCTTTTCCAAATACTTCTCTCGTGACCTTTCGGTCTTGAAATAACCAGGTATTTAGTAGTGAAACATAGACATCCGAAATGCCGTTACCTTTGATTTTTTGCATCGGTGGAGCCAAAGGATGAATTGTTTTATTGACGATACGCCGATTTTCGCAGTTTTCGACAACAGACTAATTCCGTTCCACTATTGGTTCACCGAATGTCTACACAAGGTGTCCAAATAATTCTATACCTCAGTCTTGTACGTAGAATAACCGCATACAGTGGCGGTCATATACTTACGTACAGTTAATAAAATTAAATATCGTTTCCTATACGTTAAACAAGTATACGAAAATCAATTATATTTTTGATAAGTTTACAACATATATAACTCTCCTATTATACAAAATAGCTTTCTTTAATTTACTATAATTATAAAGTTTTTTATATTTTTATACTGAAGTGTAAAATTTTTTGCGAACACATAGTTAAGAACACATCGAAACACCTATATTTTCACATGTTTCTTGAACTCATAATTATAATACATTAATTATAATACAGTATCGAATTCAATGCTTCCTGTACAATAGTGTACAATTCATCAATATTTTTCGGTTTTTTTTTTGTCTTTTTATATGTTTGTCGACATCAATCCACAGCATCTCGATTGGATTCAGATCCGGATATTTTACCGGCCACTTCATTATGTGAATATTATTGTCACTCAAGAATGTCTTGACGACTTTTACGGAATGTTTCGGATCATTATCCGCTTGATAGATCCATTCTTTCGGCATGTATTCTTCGGCGAATGTTAGCAATATACTTTTTACAATATACAAATACACATATCTGCCCATGATTCCTGTTATCCGATGAATAGGACCTGTACCTTTCACTGTCATAGTCCTCCAAACGAGTACCGAGCCACCACCACCTTTTATAGTTGGTTTAATTCAATTTTTATGAAATTCTTCTCCCTTGCGACGTCTCACGTATACTCTAACATCAGATTCATCTGTAAAAATTACTCTGGACCATTGTTGGGGCGTCTAGTTCTTTAGTTCTAGTTCTTTCTAGTCCTTTCTGGCAACACGTCCGTATAATTAAAACTCATTAAGTCTTCGCTGGACAGTTCTAACACTTATTTTTTTCATGGAGATGTTCATTGATATTTGACTGTGGACGGCAACTTCAGTTTTGAATCTGTCTGCTTCAGACAAACGGTGAATCTTGTGATCAGTTCTTTGATCAGTTTTTCGAGGTCTTTGTTTACGAGGAACATTGTCTGGTGTTCCTTGAAGTTTAAAACGTGATATAACTATATAAGTTTAATATGATATTTCGAATTTTTCTGAAATCTTTCGGTAGGACATTCCATCCTTCCGAAGCTGTTGTACTAATCGCCGCTGTTCTGGTATGATACTTCTTCCTTTACTCACCACAACACTATCGTAATACGTCTAACTGTAAACGCTGCTCAGCAGATTCTAGTAAATATTGTTTACATTTGGCTCAGCTGTGCGATACAGCAGCGTACGTAAATAGTTGTCCGCTACAAATCAGACAGACCCAAACAAAATATTTACAAAATACCTATTTAAGTCAAAGTTCTACATCAGATATGTATATCAGGGTCTAACACTTTTAGAAATAAATTGTTGATGCTACCATCTGAGTTCCGTAGAAATAAGTCAGGTTTTAACCCTTAACGGACCAATGGCGCCATATAAGCGGCATGACACTTTTACTTACTGGGTCCAATGCCGCGTGTATGGCGGCAAAAATAAAATATAAATATAATGAAATAATGTAGTTGATACAAAAATGTTAAATCCACAGTTTCTCTTCGTATGAAAAATAGCTTGGACCTGGTGGCAAGTAAACTTGAAATACTTCCGGACCGTTAAGGGTTAAAGTTAAAATATGAAGTGTACGTAAGTATATGGTCGCCACTGTAGAACCGACCTTCGTCCTTCAAAACTCCTTAGTGTTTACGAAGACAATCAACTGTACAGTCCATTTTGTTATATTTCTCGTATATTATTTTGTCTGTTGAGGATTTCGGGTGTAAGCCGTGTCTTAAAGAAAGAAATTTCCCAACGTTTCGCAAGCATCGCAACTAGCTTCACCTGGGGCAGCAATGGGATCACCCATCTCCCCCATCATCGGTGACATCTACATGGTACATCCAGAGAATCGAATTCTCAACGATGCACCCCTGAAACCAACACAATGGTTCTGATATGTGGACGATACCTTCGTGAGGTGGAGCCATGGAATAAGAGACACACTCGATAACTTCCTACAATACATCCAATTCACTACATCCAAACATACAGTTCACCATGCAAATAGAAAACACGGACAGATCTGTACCGTTCTTGGACGTACTGATCACTAGAAAACCCGATGGATCCCTTGTACATCAAGTATACAAAAAACCAACAGATATCTTCATGCATCCTCCCACCACCATCCAGCCCAGAAAAATTTGGTTATTAGTTACCTCATAAACAGAGCCATCAGTATCAGCGAGAAACAGAACCTACCGCAAGAACTCGAGCATCTCAGGACCACACTAGACTAAAATGGTTTCTCCGAACACAAAATCAACCGCACCATAGACCGACTCATAAAACCAAAGGACAACCGGACCACACACAACAATGAAAATTACATAACCACCTTCCTACCGTACGTACAGGGCACAACCGACCGAATCAGCAGAATCCTCGAAAAACACAATATCAAGACTATCTTCACCACACATACAAAACTAGCCAGGGGTATACAAATACCTTGATTGGGGCAAATCGTATCGCGACTAGGTGAAGGTTAACGGCGAATGATTGTATTGTCAATCTCCGGAGAACTGATCTTTATTTGCTAGATGCAAGGCTTGGCTTGCTGTTAGAATCTCGGTGTTTCTAACGGATCGGTTTTTGAAGCAGTTCTGACTTGGTTACAATCGTCTAGGAATTAGAAAAGCTCGGATGTGGGTGTGGTTTTAGGAAGTTGTCTATGATTGGTTGAAGGATGTGTTTTTGGAAGGTGTTGAAAGTGGTGGAAAAGTAGGAAGAGTGGAAGTAGACGGTACATTTGGTTACACGCGGCTACGGCTATAAAACCATAAATCTAGGATGGTTCGCAGTTCAGCACGTGCTGAGTATCTCGGATTTCCCGCTACGCTAAATTATGCCGGCTTTTTACGATGGTCATGGTCATTATGCCGCGGGTGGCTAGTTGACCTTCACGGTCGTACAGATGTCCCTTCGCAGAGGGTTTTTACGGCGGAACACACGGCTTACACCCGAAAGTCTTGATAGACAAAACTGAAAGTCTCAAATCTTTGATTCTCGTGTATTTGATCAAATATATTAACCCCTTGCACTACTTTCACGAGTCTGACTCGTGATGAAGATTCTGAACAGAGTCTAATAAATATGTATATTATTAGTTTCCTTTGAATCGAAATACAATTCTATTCTGGCCTTCTTAATGTACAACTATCGAAGAACATATAGGCATACAATAGACATAGATTTTCTCCTTTCCTTAGGAAATTACGTATTACAAGAAAGTTCTGATCACTGAAAACGTAAAATACATCGTAGCGCAAGGGGTTAACAATTGGGAAGATCCATCAGGAAATCCGCAGTAATCGTGTTCGTGGTCCTGACGTAACGGTGACCAAATTAAAAAAAAAAGGAGGGAAGGGAACGAAACTTTCGGGCCGATTCAACGAATCCGCCAGGAGTGCCTCGCACCTTGCTGCACCGTGTCCGATGTCTTGGTTGGCTCGAGGCAACCGGTAGCCGATCGAACGGAAGGTCAAAACGTGGTTCGGGACGGGCTGGAGACCCAGAAGCGCCCGAGGCACCGTGCCTGTGCTGGTGCCCGTGTCTCGTTCGGCCGCTAGCAAAAATAAAGGACAAAACCACTCCGTGGAGCGGGCCGAGTCGAATAAAGTGCAGGGTATTATCACCTTGTAATCGATCCGGCTAGCTGCTTCCTTGGCTAAATGGATTACACGAGAACCCGTCGTCGCTTCCCGGTCGTTCGCGCTGTTGCGCGCTTTCGGCTCGGCACGGCTCGGCACGACTCGGCGTGGCACGAGCATCGGGCGAGAAAGCGAGAAAGCGAGAAAACGAGAAAGCTGGGAACGGCCATGTCGCGTATCCATCATATTCGTACGTATCGTTGCGTAAAATTGCATTCGCCGCTCGGCCCCGCTCCCGGCGAACGCTGGTAGCGGTCTTATTCAGCGGCAGGCAAGTAAAGTCGACTGCGGAACGAACGACGGATTCGCCGGGCGACGTGTACACATAATAAAGTCTCTGTGCACGCCGCTCGGAGAGCAAACATTGATCCGCGAAACTCTTCGATGCGATTCAATATTTGCGTTTCCCCGACGAAAGTGTATCATCGCGCGTCGATCAAGGAGAACAAACGCGCCGCCCCGCGCCGAAGCGTATGCACAACGGCGGAGACACGTCCGTCCGGAACGGAGAGAAAACGATCCCTATCTACCGCTCCATTGGCGACGAAGAATGCGTGTGTATCGCGCGATGACACCTGTGCGCGGGTCACCCGTGTTTCTCCACTGGTCGAAGCGCGTTTCGGCGCCGTGCCGCGCGCGCAAAGTGAAACGTCCCGTGTCCCGTTGCGCGTCGAGCGTCAACGTCCACCGATCGTCCAATTAAGAGATCGCGTGTCACCTCAGCTTTCTCTCTCGTTCGACCTCAACGCTTATGGAAATAACTTTCTACTTTCGGCGAGACACAACTGGTCCCGACGCGACGATTCTCCTGCTCCGCGCTCGACTCTTTGAGAAACTTCTTAGGGCCGAGTTGTACCGCTTCAAGTTCGAAGTACATATTTACTCGAGTATATTTTTGTCTTTCGGTATCCGCATAGAGACCGTGTCAACCATTCTAAACCGCCGCGCAGTGAAAAATTCTTTTTTGTTTTTCAATAAATGAGTGATCGGCAGGTTTTAAGAACTTTCTAAATGAAGCACAGGAGGCCAGAAAAGTTTCAGGAATAAATTAAGAACGTGCAATTGTCTCCCCTCACATGATTTTTCCAATATTCAAGTGCAATTTAACACTAAACCTACCGCCGCTGTTCAAAATGACCGGTTCCAGATTTTTTATTTTACAATTACTGAAATTTTAATGATGGTTTCCTGGGGAATGATTAAATAAATATATTTAGGAGATCATGTAGTATAACGTAAAACGTTTCACGTAAACGTAAACGTAAACGTAAAACGTAAAACGTGTTGTCTTATAACGTATAAGACTTCTTAAAAAGTTTATAAAATTGAGTGTCGCAAAAAGTAACAGACAAAACTATGAAATTCTAGAAACTATGAAACTATGAAACTATAATAAGTAATGTATCCGAATATGCATGAATCTCAGGATATATTTTGCCGTTTTTGTTTTACGTTAATTTGAAGTTCTATATCCAATTAACAAATAAAACCACCGTTAAAAATTTGTACAAAAAATAAATCTACTTTATTAAATGTATAAAGAATGCATATTCCTTGGTAAGAACTTCCCATTACACAGAATTATTATTGCACACTCATTTACAGTTAATATAACATTTCTCGATTTTTGGCACTTTAGAGAGTGCCTCCATGGGCAAATTTTTTTACAAAAATCTAACTTTGGTTACTAATGCATATGCAATGATAATTAGTCACAAAAAATTAAATTTAACAATAAAACTAATAAGTTGAAAAAAAGAAAAATTATTTTTATGCATAAAAAAAATTGTTAAATGATTTTTAAATGAATAATGATTTGAATTTCCTGCTAACAAAGAGTTCTGCCAAAGGAAATTTTCGTGCATCGTCAAACAAAAATGTAGTGAGATGTGCCGACTTGTCCGCACTGTGCGCCGCGCTGCATCGCCGTTCGGTGTTTTCTATGGAAATTCAATCTCGTCGGAATGCGCGTAATTGATTCCGATTCGGAATATCGACAGCGGGGCGAAATTAAATATACGCTCCGGCGGCATAAAGGTGAAAACGCCGAGGAAAGAATTTGCATTACAGGAAACGGGTCGCGAAGCGAGGCGAGGCGAGGCGAGGCGAGGCGAAGCGATGCGAGGCGAGGCGAGGCGAGCCGTCGATATTGTGGCGGCCGCTATGGGCTTGTGTAAATTGGCCGGCCCCCGGATACACCGTTAATTATGCCCGAAACAATTAGCAACTTGTTGATTGTCGTTCGTTCTCGATAAAGGTGGTGAAATATATGCGATAAACGGGGGATACGCTTCCACGATCGTAAGCTTCGGCCTTTAACGGTTCATTCTAACCGGGGCTCTCGAGCGTTAGGAATATTCTCTGTGGGAAAGCGTTACTACTCGCGCATCGTTGGAGTTTGTAGCTGGCTTAATTGGGAGAACGCGAACATACCGGGGTTCGGTGTACGCGTCTCTCACGGGTAGAGCTCTCTTCTCCCCAAGTGTTACACTGACTTTTTAATGAGCCTTTGGCAGGTTCTAGTTCTCGTCAAGTCTGTAATATCGCGTACTTTACAAGATATTAACAATTTAAAATCCACCGCATCCCCGCTGCATTCTTAAACACGAATTTCCTGCTACGCTCGCCGGGCCGGGGCAACGTCTCGTTTTATCGCGATAAATAACCCGGAACGCGTCTTCCCCGCTGCCGGCAATAATTATTATCTAATAAAACCAGCGCAAACGGTAGTTGCGACCGGCAACGTAGGATAAAGAAGTCTTAAACGATCGATACCGGCGCTTATCCGTCGCTTTATTCTTCGCGAAACAAGTTATAAGGCACTCCGAACGTTTCTCAACGAAACAAATTTTGCGTGTCCCGGCAGTCTCCGCGACGGATTAGGCCCAGGAGAAAGCAGGAGATGTAACGGGTGAATTCGTCGAAGCTTTCGCAAGTCTCGTGAGTTATCGATCGTTGAACGCTGCGAGAAAGTGGCGTTCGAATGAATCTAATACCGTCTACCCGTATGCCGTACACGCGGCGCTGCTCGGAGCGGCTCGTGCGCGATATCGAAGGATGCATGGTGCAATTGTTGCGCAACGGTTCCCGTAGCGCAGCCGTAACCGGTGGAATAGCTAGAAAGCGAAACTGTATACGCGTCGCCGATTCGGTCCGCCACGGCACAACAGCGTACTCGGTACTCGATGCTCGGTACTTTGCACTCTGTACCCGGATCGACATCGATGAATATCAATCGCCGACGCCGGCCGGTGTTTCGAGAGACGTTATAAAACGCCGCCGATATAAAGTTCCGTCCGTATAGTTTCGCGGAACAGGGAACAAGGCTCTGTCTATTGTAATGCAGCGAAATTGAAGCCGGTCGAGTCGCGGGGAATAAAATATAAAATACGAATCCGGCTTATTACTTTCCCACTACTTGCATCCGCCATTATTACTGGTCCCCCGCTTCTGACGTCAGAGAGTCGCAGACGATCGTTTCCCCGTTGCTTATTCCCCGGCTTCCTTTCATTTTTATACACCGCTCACGGCTCATGGCTCACGGCTCACGGCTCCACGGCTCACGGCTCCGTGCCTCCTCTCGTTCCGGGAATAAAAATCGAGCCACGCCGCGAAAGCGATACTCTCCGTCGCGCCGAGCGAGCGAGCTAGCGAGCTAGCGTGCCTATAACGGAAGGCTTAAATCGAGCGAACAACCGAGCTGCCCCACGGTTCGCCGAGTAAAGCTGCTCTCTTCTCTCTATAGGAAAACATACTTTATTGCAAATATAACATCATTGTGTCTGCGAAGCAACGTGTGAAATACTATGTTTACGGTTAAAAAACACCGAGAGTTCCGAGCGTCCGGCGTCGGTGTCATCGATAGCGGATTCACCGAGATACAGAAAGTGGGTACGCGAACACACCTCGGCACGGAATTTTCGCCGATTCTCGTCATCGTCGTAATCGGTTCTACGAAGTTACGTTTCTACGGAGAATTCGCGGTCCACTTGTCCGTTAAGTGGACCATCGTATCTGACTGTTCGACTAACGATTCAACGAGCTTAGAACGGGACTGTTTCAAGATATCACGGCGGCTAATTCTCTAGTTTCCAATGATCGCGGAATCAAATTCACGTTCGTTCGTCGATCGTCTACGCGACGGTAGAATGCAAATGTGACTTTTTGACTACTGTTTCAGGAGAACTCGTACGAAATTTTCCCAGGGAAAACGGTGAATCCGCAACCGAGTGTCACCGGCGTTCCCGCGGCGGAAAACTTTGGCACGCTCGTAACAATTAGGCTATATCGTCGATCCCCCGGATAAAAGAAGATATCCATCGGCCGGCTTCCTCGCGGTCTGCCGTTAGGAGCCTCCGGCGTACTGCTGCACCACCTTGGACCATTCCTTCGGGTAGGTCCGTTGGATGTGCGATAGAACCTTCTTGATCTGTCGCGTTTCCTCGGGGCTACACTGCGGGCAGGAGCCTCTCAGTACCAACGGCACCAAGCCTGGATAACACACAACGGGGGTTAGATCGAATTTCGGTGCACCCTCACCCGCACCCCCGTACCCGTACCCACGCGAGCGCCCGGTGCGGGTGTAACTTTATAGAAATTTATCGGCAAAGTCTTCTCCTCGGCGAGCTCTCGAAATACGGATATAAATCCGATCTAAGCAATTCGATGACTCGCCGGTTACGATCACACCGTGCGAGCGTTCTCCCCCGCGGAATGGGGTTAACTCCGACGGAGGTCGGTTTATCTTCCGGAATCGGGTGGAATAGCAATTCGTACGGTGGCCCCGTCGGTTCTTCCCGGTGTTCCCGGAGCAGGCGTTATGTTTTCAAGGTAATTGCGCTTCCACCCCGAAAATTTTTGCCATCGGATATCCTTTCGAATGGAAACGAGAAGACGATCGATACCGGTGGGCGGGAACGCGGATTCGTCTGTGTTAGGTAGTCGCGTTTTGCCGAAATGCTCCGCGCGACACTTAGCTAGCTTCGGTAACCGATCGCGGGACTACCGCGAGATGTACGGGAATATTTTCGAGAAAGAAAACGCGTACGATAAATATTGTTGTTTCGAGTGACTCCCGTGTTTGCAGGCAGAATCCGTACGGCCGATGACGCGTCGCGATACTCGCGGAATCGAAGGCCACTGACGAGCAGAATCCTTGAGAGGCAAGCGCGTGGATCGCTCGTCGCGATAAGTAGCCCAGGTATTCGCCGGCATCGCGAACGTCGTCCTAGAGTAATGTTCAGGAAAACTGCGCGAAATCACGCGACGCGGACGAGTTAATCGCGCGGGTGAGCGACTCGCATACTTTTCAGTCGTCTTCCAACGGGGTCGCATGGCGCCTCTCCCAAGGCGCATTTCAGCTGTCTCCTGAGATAACGCTGGTCGCTGAGAGCCATGTTGAGCTGCTCGTCTGAGACCCGCGATCTCCCGGTCTGTCCTTCGTCCGAATCTGCCGCGACCATGCAGACGAGGAGAGTGCAACTGACAAACAGCAACTGAAACATTGTTCGAAGCAGAGTTAAGCACCGAAGTGTACTACCTGCTTTCGGTAAATGGATCGGTGTAGAGGACGCGGGAGCGCGCGCGCGCGCGCTAGCAGGATGGTACAAGGGGACGTGAAACAGTCTTTCGTAGAACGAGAGTCGGGACATAAAGCAATTAACCAAATTCGTGGGGTCAACGGGAGTCAACAACGCTTATCCGGTACACGGGGGAACGTTATAAATTGAAATCCCGGGATTTATCGACGTCGGGTCGCGCCGCGAGGAGGAGTACCCGGTTTCGGGTTCGTTCGGCGACCGAGCGAACGCCCTGCACCAGAATTTCCAGAAGCAGCCCGATCAAAATCCTGGTCGCATCTTACAAAGGAGATTGGTCGCGCGCGTCTGTTTACCTTGCGTATTGATCGATACCGGGGCACGCGTCGCCTCGCCGCTCCGCGCCTCCCTAACTTTCGAATATAACGAAGGGGCAGGTAAAGGGTTCGAGAACGTTGTCGCGGGCCAGTGGTCTTCAAACCCCGTGCTTCTTACGCCGAACCCTGTCGTTCGCCGAGAGTCGAAAGCATTCGAGGAAATTCTTTATCGATGCTGTTGAGGAGTGCAGTTATTCTTATCATAAAACACAGCCTTAGCGGATGAAGGAACTTTAACCCTTTGCACTCGAAGCCATTTTAGCTCTAAAACGAAACATTTCTTCCGACCTAGAATATTTCCCTTCTATATATGTATTTTTTCATACTGTACATACGAAAATGGTGCAATTTACTCGTAGAGTACTGAACTGTTTAATAATTTATTAAGTACCAACAAGTTTAATAATGTAAAAATATTTTGAATAACGATACAGCCATTTTTAGTGGCGCCTTACAGTCGCCATTCGAGTGTTAATATAAAAACTTGGAACGGTGAACTTAGTACATATACAGGGTGTTCATCTGATAACTTTCCAGCCGAACATCTCGAAAAGTATGAAAGATATTAAAAGAACACGTGTCCAAGGATTTCGAGGAGGAAAGAGGGAACAGTATCAAGGCGTTTTCAAGGTCATTTGAAGGTCAACATTGTTGCTTCAAATGGATATCTATATTTTTTATTATAGGACCTTATCGTACGTAAAAAGACCAGCAATTTTCGTAGGATACTTTTTTCTATCCGCGCACTAGTTTTGGAGATATTTACAGAGGAGTAGAACGAGTCATACTTATACTGCGAGAAAGTTTGTAATTTCTTTATAACTATAACAAATTTTCAGAATGTTCTCCGTTGTTATCTAAACAATAATACAGACGATTCTCAAATTCTGAACGTACATTTTTGAAGGTATCTGTTGGAATAGCTCTACATTCCTGTACGATTCTGCGACGCAAATCGTTGACGCTTTCTGATTGTGTTTTATAAACAACAGACTTTAAGTGTCCCCACACAAAAAGAAGTCGACCAGAGTTAGATCTGGTGATCTTGGTGGCCCTCTTCTACCGTTCCATCTTAGTGGGAATCGATTGTTTAACCACTGGCGAACTGGTAACGTGTAATGTAGGGGAGCACGATCATGTTGAAAGTACAAAAGTTCTTCGATTAACAAAAAATTGCCGTTTTCATCTTTTCGTTTTTCAAGACTATTTGTTATAAGTGGATCATTGATGTTGTCCAGTAAATTTATATACAGATTGCCATTCAAATTTTCTTGGAAGAACAGAGGACCTATAATTCCACATTTCTACAAATGTGGAAATTCTACATTTCCTAAAATGGCTGCCCAAACATTTATATCTTCCGGCCATTCAGTATTACTGTCTCTAATAAGATGTGGATTTTCGTCACTCCGATAACGACAGTTATGACAAGTTAATTTCTCACAAAGCCTGTGAAAGTCATCTTCCAATAACTTTTGATGCAACTGCATTCTATAAGGATGAAACTTGTTATGTTTAAGTAATTTGTGCCCAGATCCCATTGGTACACAAGTTACCATTGAAACTTGTCGAATTGAACTAGTAGGATTCACAGTAAACTCTCCTATAATTTCGATTTGATCAGCTTCTTTTATGAATTTTTGCTGGTTTCTTTTTCAATTTGTCACCAATCCTGATTCCTTAAACTTTGCAACTAATTGTAACACGTACGTATGAGAAACATGTGTACCAGGATGTCTCTCATTAAACGTAAGCAGCAGTTCGACGAGCACACTTATCAGCTCCAGAAATAAAAATTATTTCTTCGTTCTTCTAAAGAATACACCATTTTATGCAATTAACTACGACATAGTACTACGACATAGTGTCTCTTATTACGATGATTCACACTTGACTAAATAGTACAATCTTATATTGAAAAAAGGACAACATAAACAAGAGATCAATAGAGGACAACTTTGTTTTGAAACGGTACGTGCTAGTACAACTGGAAAACAACAACGACTTGCGTCAAAGACTCAAAACCCTCGTGCCGATCGTCATTTCGACTTTGGACACACATTGCGCTGGGGTTTTCCAAATTGTTTACATTGCAACAGCCAAAGCGACGCCAACATTCCTGCATGTGAATTCTACTTACAATTTTTGACTATTTCATTTCAACAGATGCGTTCACGTGTCTTGATAAAAATTTGGAGACGTCGACGAACCATCGTTTGGTCTTCGCAGGATATGTACAGGACTATGCGCTTACGCGTTATCCTGCGCGCGCTTGAAAGAGCGCTTGTCACTGCGACAAAAAGATAGCCTATTATCCAATTCTGTTAATTCTCGCAAATATAATCGAATAACAACAGTTCCCGTATTATATATCACTGTTCAGTTAGCAATAAGTTGTATCTGTTCGGCGTAAACACTCGTTTTCTGTTTATATGTTGAACTTTAAGCCGTAAATGTAAACAGTAGTGCTGACTGCTGCGTCAAAATGATAGCACAAAGTCAAAATTGTGTATTTTCCGTCAGCATCAAGGCGCCAATCTGTTCACATCGGCGAATAGTTAAGAGTTTTCGTGTTCCGGTGTTAAAATATTGTGAAATTATCAACAATGGCTCGCGGTAAAAGATTGACTGGTCCTGAAATATTAATAATACACAATTTACGCAAAGAAAATTGTTCTATCAGTAAAATTGCGAAAATGTTGAATCGTAATCGCAAGGTTATTTACAATTTATTAAAAATTGTTGACGAATATGGGGGAAAAAAGAGCACAGGTCGTCCGAGAGTAACAATTGATCGTCAGCGGCGTGCAATTTTAAGAATTGTATCAAATTCTGCTGCTACTGCAAGAGAGTTTGCAGCAGAAGCTGGAGCAAATAAAAAAATACGTAATGTACAATGTACTATACAAGAGTGTAAATACATAAAACGCAAAAAATGAATGCGTAAACCACCGCTAACAAAGCAACATAAAGAAGCACGTTTACAATTTGCTGAGAAGTATATTCATTGGAAGAAAAAATGGCAAAAAGTCATCTTTACTGATGAGAAGAGATTTACGTTAGATGGAATGGATGGCTACCGATGTTATTTCCACGATTTGCGTAAAGTACAATTTTATGTAGACGGTGGAGTAATGGTGTGGGCGGGAATTGGGCATTATGGACACACTGAAATTAAGTTTGTAAGTGGTAAAATGAATAGTGCAAAGTATATTGATTTTTATTAACGAACAATTGAAGAGACATATATTATTTATCAGCAAGATAATGCAAGTGTTCATACAGCCAAGATTGTAAAAGAATATTTTACACGGAAAAATATACAAATTTTGGAATGACTAGCCAGGTCATCCAGATTTACATATTATAGAAAATTGCTGGTTCCATTTAGCCAAATTAATGAATTCAATATCTGCATTGAACGAAACTGTGCAGCCTTTTAGGGGGAAATTTGTTAAAAAATTTTATAAATCTATGCCAAAACGTTTAATGGCAGTTATACAAACAAAAGGCGGAGATACGAAATATTAAAACATTATTTTTTTATACATATTCTTATATTTTAGCTACTTTAAGAAAGTTCTATCACTTTGACGCACCAATTTTTCGTTTAATGTTACACATCTTCCGATAAAATTGTTTCTTCACGTAATAAATGCGTTAAAACATATTGAAGTAATTGGTTATTCTTATTACGCAGTATACGGGTCACAAACAATGTAATGTACGACTTGAAAAGCTAAATACCATTTATCTCTATAATGTTCTATCTTTTAGTCGCCGAGTGTATGTTCGCGAGGGATGCGGCGAGCAACTCGATTAAAAAATGGCCGACAATATCTTTCAGACGACTCGTCGACTATTTCTTTTCCGGGTGATTGGGGGAATTTTGGCCGACTAACGTCTGATCTCGAGGGTCGCGTGAATCGATAAAGTTTGACGACCACTGTCGTCGAAGAGACGTATCGGCTCGCAAAGCGCGTCCCTGGTTTAAGATCGAAGCACGCGCGCGATGAAAGGGGACGTGGTGAGTATGGCTAGGGAATAGAGCGAATAGAGCGGATAGAGCCAATAGCGTCGGCGAACGGGTTAGCCGACGGCAGATACTGGCTAAACGCAACACCAGCAAAGCACGCCAAAGCTAACATAACTAAACAAGCAACAACCACGGTGAGTAACGGCGGTATACGCGTACCTACGATCTCCGTTTGTTTGCCCCTGTTGGCCCGGTGTGCCGCTTCGACACGCTTCCGTGTTTCGTTGAAGTTGCACGCATACCTTTACGCGCGCGCATTCCGCCCCTGCCTTCTGCCGCCGTCCGCCGTCCACCATCCTCTATCTAACGACTAACGAGAAGTCATCTTTTAAATTACTCGGGCCACGACTCCCACGCGGACCGGTTTCTCCGAGAATAATATCAACCGTGAATAAAACTGCCGTGCGGTGTCCCGGCAGGCTTCGCGGCCGCAAACAAACTACCGCACCGCTTCCACGGAGAAACATCAAACAGACCGGGGAGCGGAGAAGAGGAACGTGTTCCGCGCGGTCCTTTCTGTTGTCATGGTAATGGACCAAGATTACTTGCGGTGGTCGATACAAGTGCCTACTTTGCAGCTGGGTTCGAACGTTCACCGATCATACTCCAGGCTATACGGGAAGCGGGAATAAACTGCTGGCACTTTGAACAAAGTTCTACGAACGTCATTCGCTTTTCAGAAACTTCTCGTTTTCCGTTCGACAAAACGGAATCATTCTTTCGCCTCGCAGCGTCACGGTGAAACCGGTCGAAATTCATAATAGAAGCTGTGTTGAGACGCAACGCGATGCGAGACCCACGAAAGTGTCTCTCGAATTTGACACCGAGTCCCAATCACTTCCCAATCACCCGACTAGAGGCAATAAATTAGCCTTAATAAATTAATTAATTAATAATTAACTTAATTAATATATTAAGAGTCGAAGACTCTTGAGCCCCAAGCGACGGGACAGGTTCCATTTTTTCTGCGACTTTCCGACACCATAACTAAAAATTTAAGACAGCGTTTGGACAACCTCTAAACACTCACCCCTAATTTTCTCCCACTACTGTTTACCACCTCCACCACCAATTTCACATCCCTTAAAAACCTATCTCTGAGTGCGAGTCTTCAACTGGTCCTCATTTAAGCCACATCTTTTTGTACAGTCGATATCATTAAAGTAAGAGTCATTGTTACCAATAAGTTGTGCAATTCCTATACCACTCAAAACACCTCGCCCTTTAAAAAGAACTACCTAGCACGGTTTCAAGTGACCAAGCAGAAATGACAGATGTGAGGAAAGTCGAATTTACTGATCTTTTCCATCTACGCACGCACAAGCTGATCAAATCGAAATTATAGAACAGTTCACTGTGATTCCTACTAGTTCAATTCGACAAGTTTGTCTCTATATTTATGTTGATCGGACCGGAAGTTTCGTCGCAGTCAATTTTTGCTTGTCTCCCAGTTGCGTCTTCGCGTTCAAACGACTACGAGAGCGATCGATGGAAAAAACGCGCGAGGTCGTAGCTCGCTCCGGGTCGAGGAACCGGTGGAACGAGGGCTGGTCCGTTGAAATTGATACGGAAGGTGCATATTGAACTTGACCCTATCCCTGAGGATTACGTCGCAACGCAAACTAGACGGATTCGATGGAGAGGAGAGACGAAATATTGTTTCACGGAGCTGCCTTCGGAGAAAGCTGGAGTTTACCGGAGGAGCTGGATCGCAGCAGCGTTTACATAGACCATAGCTGGTGGTGGACATAGCTATTGGCAGTTTCGCAGCTCGTCGCATCGCGCTTGTTCGCCGGGTACTTTTTTTCATCTCGGTCTTGACTGGTTCGGTACAATTGCTATGTCATCGCTATGAAAAAGTATGAAACCCGTCTGCGAGGCGAGGAAAGGTGTCGCTGCACAGGAAATAGTTCCAATTAAATCGACGCCGCTTGACGGATGAACATACTTTCCGCGAAACGTCCGGGGGCCGTTCGCGCGCGTACCATATCTCTCTCTCTCTCTCTCTCTCTCTCTCTCTCTCTCTCTCT
>CM052131.1:15095188-15107747 GCA_028454255.1 Halictus ligatus
CACACACACACACACACACACACACACTTTTTTTCTCGTTCCTTTGACACGACGCCGCGCCGTGACCGATACTGTAAAGTTCAATTTTATTTTCGTCGCGTTGCACCTCTCGATTCCACCGGGGAAAGCCGCCTCTAACGATCGTGCTCGTTTTTAAATTACTCGCGTCGCGATCCAGGACACACGGCTCCTCTACTCGCTGTTTCGATTTTTCCCGTGGAACCCTCCGTTTCCTCCCTCCTACCCGCCACTCGGTCAGCCACCCCCGCGCGCCAAAATTGCTAGGAAAACGCAACCAAACGAAATTCCGGCAGAGCCAATGTCGGCATGCAACCTACGCTCCGCGACAAAAAGATGGTAAACCCGTAAATATTGTTATTTCTGAAAACTGTGATGACATTTGATATGTTTCTCTCCGTGTATGTACTTCGGTGGAGCTTCAAGGTTACTTACTATGGCGAATTTAAACGCAGGTTACAGATTCTAGTTTAAATGTAAACATCCGGGGACCGACGCGACAAAATGATGGCTCAGTCTTAAAATTCTTTCTCTGTAGTTGACACTAGACCGTCAGACTGTTTGTGTCGTATACTGTGTTACTGTGCATTAAATATTGTGTGTGTTTCTTATTATCTTCTATTGAAATTACACTATGGGTAGTGGAGAATCTTTATCCGATGCTGAAATAAAAACGATTTTGACATTGCATAAAGAGAATTACTCAGTTTCGAAAGTTGCACGTATTATACATCGGAGCAGAAAAGTGGTGTATAATTTATTAAAAAATCCTAAAACATACGACACAAAAAAGAGTTCCGGTCGACCGAAAGCAGTAAGCAATCGCGGAAAACGTACAATTTTAAAAGAAGCTTCGAATTCTTCAGGAACAACACGACAAATTGCTAAAGCAGCTGGCGTACATACAAATATACGTAATGTGCAAAGGATAATAAAAGAATGTCCGCACTTAGTTCGAATGAAATTGAAAAAAAAACACCCTTATCCGCTCAGCACAAATCAGAGCGTCTGAAATTTGCACAAGAGCATGTACATTGGAAAAAAAAGTGGCGTCGTGTTATTTTTAGTGACGAGAAAAAGTTTAATCTAGATGGGCCGGATGGTTTCGCACACTATTTTCACCTGCGGAAAGATGAAAGGATATTAAGCCGCAGACACATGGGTGGCGGAGGTGTAATGCTTTGGGCCGGAATTGGGTATCGAGGAGTGGCTGAAGTAAAATTTATAAAGAAAACTATGAACGGCAAAATTTATATAGATTTGATAGACGAACAATTAACTAAATTCGGACAGACAATTTCCGGGGAAAATTTTATATTTCAGCAGGATAATGTAAGTGTACATACTCTAAAATGCGTTAAGTAGTACTTTGAATAAAACAAAATTAGTGTCTTAACATGGCCAGCGAGATCGCCAGATCTCAACATAATTGAAAATTGTTGGGCACAACTAGCAACATATGTTTATGAAGGCGGGAGACAATTCCTAAGCCTTGCAGATTTAAAAACGTGCATAGAACAAAAATGGGCAAAAATACGGTCAAAATATATTAAAAAATTCTTTACGTCGCTTCCGAAATGTATGTTGGCTGTTCTAGAAAATAAGAGAGGCCACACAAAGTATTAAACATAATGTTATATATTTTATGCACGTAAATCACGTATTTTTTTGTATATGTGTCATCATTTTGTCGTAACGATTTTTGGTTATTTTCTTTAATTTTATTGTGTGTAATGTAGGTTATTTTGTAATACAAATGTATGAGTATCAAGAAAGACTAGCTTTATTATGTCCAAATGATGAAAACATTGAATTTTCGTGGTGTGCCATCTTTCTGTCGCGGAGTGTATATTTGAGTGGTCTCTCTGTCGCCGCAGCCTCTGTGGTCCTCAACGAAATTATTACAATTACCTCGAGTGCATCCTTCATGACAAATCTCGGATTAACCCTCAACAGTCCGGAAGTATTTCAAGTTTACTTCCCACCAGGTCCAAGATATTTTTCATACGAAGAGAAACTGTGGACTCGACATTTTTATATCAAGCATAGAAAGGAAAATATTTATATTGTTAATTAATTTGATTTTTGCCGCCATATACGCGGTATTAGACCCAGTAAGTAAAAGTGCCATGCCGCTTATATTGCGGCATTGGTCCGTTAAGGAGTAACCCATTTACATCATAAGGAAATGTGAAAAGAAGGCCCTTATTACCAAACTTTTTTTTTATTATATTTAAGTACAAAAATTACTACAAGTAAAAGAACTTCATACTTCAGCACTATAAGGAAAAATCGGAATTACTATGGTCGTCCCATAAGTTCGTGCCGTTTACTCTTATACCATTTAAATTCTAAAAATAAAATATGTAATCACCCTTTCATTCCCCAACCTCTTCTGACCTTTTTACTTGCAAAGACATTGAAGGAACTGAGTTATCGAAGGCGGATGCCTTCGAATAAGTGTTCAAATCAGGTTTTGTAACTGAGTCGTTTATTCATAAAAGGTGCAAGTCTACGACTGGACGAGAACTCGGCGCGACTGGACTTTTACGCGATAGCGACAGAATGTGTCTCTACTCTGATTCGGCTCGACTGGACTCGTTTGTGACTCTACTAAGTCTCTCGCGTCGGTAGTCTGCCTTCTTATATTTTGGAAACGTGTGTCGACTGATTGGTGGAAGTCCTATCGAGGAACTTCCACCAATCAGTGAATTTTGATTTAACACGCCCATGTTCCACGCCCCTCGAGCATGAGAAGGGTGAGCGTGTCGTTTCGTTAAAAATCTAATTTTGGTGATGCAGCGGGGTGTCTTCCGGGCCCCGTGCTAAGTGCGGTACGCGACTGTTGGCTTACGTCAACGGGCCCAGCTTTCCTGGTTGATAGAAACCTGGCACGCGTCGCTGTGACACTCTAAGCTGAAGACCCTTCGACTACCCAATATTTATGGCGTCCACTTGCGCTATTGAGTTCGTCGCTAGGAACTACAAGAACACATCTGTCCGCTAAGTGGCCAAAATTGTTAAAGACGTTTTCTCACATATAGAGTCTTATGCCGTGTAAACCATAAATCTTTCTCGGTGCTGGTGCGCCGAAGATTTCTCTTCCGGCGCCCAGCTACCCGCTACAACATCATACCGTCACTATAAAATTTCTGCGGTTTTTCATTAAAATACTTTTCAATGGTGAATAATATAACCATATCCACGGTACGAACTTATGGGACGACCTAATACTTTCATCTCCAACACCCTTCATTTCTATGTTTTAACTAACGAATAATGATAGTGACCAACAAAGTTCAGCGTATGCATAAGGCTCCGGTGATGGTGACCAGGAAAATTGAGCGTATATATACGCTAACGATACAAATGGGTTAATACAGTCTGTTACACAAGAGCGTGGACGCGATATCTGTAAAATTTGACACCCAATGCAGCAAAGATTGTACCAGTCCAAACATACAATGTCTCCTCTAATACGCAATAGCCCCAATTATCTTAGTATCATCTGTGTAACTGAGAAGTTTAAGTCATTTCGAGATGAGTGCCGTATACGCTAAACGGAAAACGGTAAACGGAATGGAAAACAGCGAATGGTGTCAACGTGTTAGATTGACCTTCTCGGTCCCCCGATGCCAATACAATCGAAAATGTTTGGTCTCGTATAAAGTACGAACTCCGAGGAAAGCGTATTTTAAAATTGAAGACGCTAGTTAGCCGTATTCGAAAAATATAGAGATCTCTTTTTGTCTCAGGACAGCACAGCTGGTTGAAAGTATGCCCAGACGTTGTATAACAATAATCGCTAATGCTGGTGATTAGAGACATTATTAAGCAAGTGCGTATTAGTTCTGTTTGTGTACAACTATCGGCACTTCCAGAACCTTAGGTTTAAGGGGCGGTTTACAGCCCTAAGGTATAAGCGACCCTTACTGTAAGGGAAAAGTTAGGACTACAGTCAGTCGCTAACAGTCAGTTGGGCTAGCGGGTTGTCACGTTAAGAAGTAGACCCACATTTTAACACCGAGTCTTTAGTCATATAGTTGTATGTACACAGCCGTTAATATCTCCAATATCTTAGTTAATATCTCCACTGTACACGCGATATTGGAACATCCCACTGTTTTAATAAACTCTAACAAGTTTTTTAAATGTACTTTAGACCTATGCAACCTCTTCTACAGAAAAGATTTATTTGCACTCGGATATCGCGTCCACGCTCTTGTGGAACAGACTGTAACGGTCGGCACCTTCCAAGTTATATTGTTAGGCGGTAGGACTCCAATTAATTCGAGCGGAGATGTCGCGAAATTTTTTCGAAAACGAAGATTCGCGACCCCTGTGCCGTATCCCGGAACTCGTCGGCTGCTGGGCTGCGAGGCAGCGAGTTTCGATTCGCCCCATGGGATGCTAATAATTGGTACGGTTCGGTAAATCACCGGGGCCCTGTAGGCTCGCGTTGCCGGGATGATTTGTGGATTGGGATGCGGGCTCGATTCGGGCTCGGGCTCGAGCTAGCACGAGCGCAAACCGCTTACTTCCGCGAGCCGGCGTGGATTATAAGAATTATTGGCCGGTCTGAATGGCAAATGGCCATGATATAGATTTTATTGCCGTCACGTTGACTGCGAACGACTGTAACCGTAACGTTCGCCGGGTTATTACGTCCGAGCTAGACGCTGACGGTTCCTGTCGAGCGTGTGCCCCCGTACCGGCGCTTGTACCCACGCTCGCACTCTCGCCAACGAGCGTGCCCGAGTCCTTCCTACAGTCCCGTTGATTATCGTCACAGTCTATGAATGATAATTCACCGGTTAAACGGGACGCCGAGCGACGGAAAACTCGCACCGTTTCCACCCGTAATATTCCGTTATAGTTATTGTCCGCAGCGGCCGCGTTCCGCTTTCGCTTGCGCTTGCGCTTCTACACGGACACCCGACACGAACACACGCACATCACCGCCCGATAAACAATAATTTATTGTCCGTGTACTGGCCGAGCGGCGGGCCGGTCGCGCCGTGTTGTTCGTAGTTATTAAATTAATTTACAATCGTCTAGTTATCGACTCGCAACCGACGGACAATAATTACACAGCTCGGCGATTCACGGTCGATATCGACAACGCGCGGCGTATGGATTACGATTTAACGCGCGAAGAGACCCAACGCAAATACCAACGATCATCGGCGTCGCTCGGTATTAACGAGGCTCTCGTCGCATCGCATCGCGTCGCGTCGCGGCCGCGAATTATTCGCGATCAGAGCTAACCGGACACCCCCGACGACTCCCATTAACCATTAACCCTCTCCCCCTCTCCGCGGTCATCGGTCGAATTTGACTGGACGTTCCGGTTCAACTGGTTCTGTTCTTCTCCGCTTCTAATTCGATCTTTTACTTACACCCAAAAATTACTGACGCCACCGATCCATTTCTACCGTACGCGGAAAGAAAATATCATTCGAATTTAATGTGTTCAAGGGTGATTATAGGGTTTGCTGTAATAAAATGATCAGGATCGCTTAAAGTACAGTGAATTCTCGTTACGAGTCAGTTGCGTTACTGACAATGATCCAAAGTTCTACTGCAGATATGTACACCAGAGTCTAACGCACTTAGAAGTAATGTTGATACTACTGTCTGAGTTCCGTAGAAATAAGTCAGGTTTTAACACTTTGATCGTCAAACTAGAAACCCCTAAACTTCCATAAAATCAAAGTAAGTTATTTAATGAAATAAAAATTGAAGAAAATAAAATGTATGATACTGTGTAGTCCTCCAACATTCTTACATATTACAGATCCTAATCAAGTTTAGTACAATGAATATGTCAACGTAAAAATTCATTTTAAAACCTGCACAAATAATTCCGTCACCCACGTATGGGTGACGTGGCATTCAACGTGTTAAAGTTAAAATATGAAGGGTACGTAAGTACAGTAAATTCTCGTTACGAGTCAGTTGCGCCGTTCTGGTGACTGACTCTTAGACGAAGTCTGAGGTTCTCGCCGAGCATCGCTTTTGAAGTACACAGGGCACGCTGGAAACCTAAGAGTCATATCCTTCTACAAGTCATAAAAGCCTATGACTACTAAGCGATAGTGACAAGGAGACTGAGAAAATGTCGTTCCCCGATGCAATGTTGCACGTAGCTCGAGAGACGACCTTCGACCGCGGTGGTGTGGGTAGTTCCACTGACTCCAAATTGTAAGGTTGACACTGACCCTAATGAGAATTCACTGTACAGTCAAACATGTTTTTGTGCGATCTTTTTCTATGCGATTTCCTTTTTGTGCAACGTGTTTTGTGCGATTTTTTTATGCGGTATATGAATGCCAAAGGTGTTGACATTATAACACCCTTGCAATGTTCTCATAACAAGAATTGATTGCATTGAATTATGTGCATTTTGAAAACTTCTCCGTGTTTAAAATGAGAAATTTTTCTTAAATGTTTCCATGTGTAATTCAATTATTTATTTTGTCTGGAAAGCACTTTCTCGCTATTTCGTAAATCTTTGATATATTTTGTAAGTGAAATTTTTGTATGCTGTCTCTCTCCATGGCATGAAAAAATTTTCTTTAATACGTTGTAAAAAATGTTATATCTACTTATCAAGTTTCTGAATATCTTTTTGTGCGGTTTCTTTTATGCGATCCCTACGTACAGCACAAAAACAGGCTTGACTGCATATGGAAATGGCAAAGTGACAGGTTAATATATCCTCGATTGTCGTATCGTTTCGTTTCGAAAAAGGCTGTTAGGTGTCTGGTTAGGTTAACGTTGAGCAATTCGGTCGCCGAGAACAGCTTCGATATTCGATGCGTCGATTGCGCGGTGCGAAGGCCGTCGAATCGGCCGCGCCGAGGAAATCGGTTTGCTATTCCTCGGTAGCCGTGGTAACGTAAGCGCTCGGCCGCGGCACGCATGATTCACGACGTTGCGACGCCCTCGATAAAGGTTTTGTCTCTACCGTGCGAGTGGAAGCCGAGTTACGTGCCGGAATTTAATAACTCGTTCTAGCGGCCGACCGGCAAGAAAATCAGCGCAGCGGATCGATCGGTTCATCGCCGGCCCGTCGCGTCGCGTCGCGAACCAAAAAATAAACGCGACGCGAGACAGAATGCACGCAATTTCGTCGCCGCGCGACGCTCCCAGCTAGATCCGATACTCGTTCGAGCGTCGACGATTCCGCGAGCCGATATCTTCGTCCCGATGAAACGACTGTGAGATTCGTTGCCTCTCGACGTTTATTGGTCGCTTAATACCTGGAGGAATTCAACCGGTGAGCCCCAGCCGCGTGCTCAACGGATCGCGGGCGAACGCGAAAAGAAACTCGACGATTGTATGAAGCTGCGCCTCGAAAATCTTCTCAAGAGCGCTTACACCGCTCGCTCCCGTCTCCCGTTTCTCCTGTCTTCCGTCTTCCGTTTTCCGTCTCTGTTCGAACGGTGAACCGTCACGGTCTATAAACCTATCGTCGCGACATTTCGTTTTTATTGCGCTCTCGACTCCCCGATCGCGCCGATTCGCAAGAAACCGTTCGCCGTGCCTGCGAAGTGCCGCCCGATGAAATTACAGGGCTCCCAGCTAATTTTAACCGATAGTTGCTCGACAGTCCTTCATAATCCGGGGATAACCCGGTGAATCACGATTTTGTAATTAATCCGTTGGCAACAGGAGGTTTCGAGAATTTTTCCATGAGCGCAGAGAAAATTCTCTATGTACCGGGTAAAAATATTTTCTACGCCGCGGCGACGAGAAACGATTCGGCCCGCGCGACCAGCGGAGAAAGTGTTTTAGAATTGTAAACAGCTGCGGCGTGTCGACACCGAGGATCTTTCACGTCTTCATGGAACGAAACGACTCTCGAAGCTGTTCGATCGAATTTGAACGTGACTCCACAAATAACTACGGAAAAAAAGGTTCTAAAATCTGTGCTTGAACGTGCCGCGTCGGCCGCGAGAATCTCCGCGCAGTTTAGTAGTTCGCGTACAGCTAGTTTAGCGCCGCTATGTTCGCGAAATTCCGTATCGCTTTCCATATTCTCGCGCGCCGAACGCGATTCGATTATCAAGTTTTCCTATCGTTGGGATAGCCCGAAGTTGAATAACTTGCTCGTTTCCAAAGATACAAGAATTATCTGTAGTCGTCGCTGCGCGATGTAGCAGGACGAAGTTGCTGCGCGTACCCAGCGAAAGTTGTTTCGTCTCCGAATCCATTCGCGTGTCTTCAGCGGCAAGTTTTTCACTGGTTTCAACGATTCTCCATGCAACCGGCAACTAATCGACCGTACAATGTCGAGTAAAACTTCGAACAAAATCTGTCGACATCTTCGCTGCTAGTATTTATTTCGTTAACCCTTAACCCTAGAGTGTTCGCGACTCACAGATCGACTTTATTTACTCATAACCGAAGGAGAGGTTGTTTATTCGTGAATATGTAAAGCTTCGTACAGACCTAAACATTTCGGCGCAATGTTCGTCGAAATGTTCAGGTTTGTAGACTTTACAAGTCCTACCTGTTTGCGTTCGTACGCGCGGTCGATCCATCGCTTGTCGGTTTTTCGACAGATATCAAAAGCCTCGTACAGATCTGAACATTTCGACGAATATTGCGCCAAACGGCGCGCCGAAATGTTCAGGTCTGTACGAAGCTTAATAATTTCCATTATTGTACTTCTATTCCTTCTGAATTAAAAACAATGCATTATATGTGTCTTGTTATTTGAACCCAGTGTCATTTTTAGTGAGAAATAAGGTTTGTGATATCAAGACCACTGGCGTTACGAAAATTCGCGCGACCACTCTAGGGTTAACGGACCAATGCCGCCATATAAGCGGCATGGTGCTTTTACTTTTTTTTTTATTTTTAAGCATTTGAAACCCTTCTGAGTTTATTCTGCTTTACAGGAATAATATAAGTGGGTACAATAATATAGAATACGGAGATAGAACAAAAAGAATACAATAATAATACAAGTGAATACGATAACAATATCCGTTAATACTAAATATGTTGATTGCAATTTTTGAAAAAAGAATGAATACTAACAATAAGACAAGCTTCAATATTTGGCTTCGCTATGAGTACGTCTACATTAAGAGGTAGTTGAAGGCCCATACTAAGTAGGGCCTTTCTTAGCTTGCGTCTTTGTTGATTATACAATTCGCTTTGCCATATTATATGATCCGCTTTTACTTACTGGATCCAATGCCGCGTATATGACGGCAAAAATCAAATTTGAATCATCTTGTTATCCTATTACTCTGAATATATATTAATAAATATTTTCCTTTCTATACTTGATATAAAAATGTTGAATCCACAGTTTCTCTTCGTATGAAAAATAGCTTGGATCTGGTGGGAAGTATACTTCCGGACCGTTAAAGGTTAATATTAGAGCTGCCCATAAGTAATGAATTATTTGCAAAGAATTTGTTTTGCCTTTAGTTTTGTACCGATCGTTGTAGAGAAAACATATTCTTTTGCAGTTTTCGGAAAAGCAGCCTGTGTTCAAAATATTCTAAAAGGTATAATTTTTTTACAACCCTGTAATAAAATGGCGACGTCCGTACCTTCCGAGAATCATATTCGTCATTGCATACTTTTTCATTTCATGCGAGATTGAATGCAACGGTAACAACGAAGAAAATTTGCGATGTTTATGGAGATGTATTGAAGGTCAACAAGTGTCAACGTTGGTTCAGAAGGTCTGCTGCTGGTGATTATGATCTCTCTGACAGGCCTCGAAGTGGACGACCAGTTGAATTTGATAATGACACCCCAAAATTTCTAGTGAAAGCTGATCCAAAATTAAGTATACAAGAATTATCGGGAAGCCTTGTGTCCACATGATCAACTATACAAAGGCACCTACACGAAATGGGAAGGCATATAGGCAAGGAATATGGGTACCGCATCAATTATCCGAGACCAACAAGAATATTCGTCGATCAATTTGCACTTCATTGCTATCCAGATTTTGTAGAGATCCATTTCTTAAAAGAAACGTTATCGGAGATGAAAAATGGATTCTTTATGATAACATAAAGCGTTCCAAGCAATGGTTTTCTGCCAATCAAACCGCAATATCAATCCCTAAACCTAGCTTATCACTTAGAAAAGTGTTACTCTGCATTTGGTGGAACTGTCGTGGCATAATTCACTTTGAGTTGTTGAAACCTGGAGAAACAGTTACTGCTGAGTTGTATTGTCAACAACGGCTGTATTCAGAACTATTGAAAAAGAGGCCATCACTCAGGAAAAAATCAAAGAACTGCAATCGGAAGCTTTACCGCACCCCCGTACTCACCGGATATTGCTCCCTCTGATCTTTTCAGATCTCTAGAGCATTATTTAAGAAATAAAACATTCTCTAGAAGATGTTAGGAGGCACCTTGAGTCATATTTTGCTTCACGAACCCTGGATTTCGATAGGAAGGGGACTGAAAATTTGCAGGAAAGACGGCAAACTGTCCTTGATAATGATGGAGATTGTATAATAAATTAAGAAATAAAAACTCGAATTTACTACAAAGTTTGTTTTAAATTTCAAAATAATTGATTACTTATGGGTCCCCCTAATAGTTTCGCAGTTGTCTGTTCCGAGAGGGTTGCCTGTACACGTGGAAACAGAGCGCGGGTGTACAAACGCGTCGAATACGAATGTTGTCTTTCAGGGAACTGTCAATGAAAAAGGAAGTTCTATCGAAACTGTGAAAACTGTAATTTTCGCGCGGAACGAACAAGCGGACCAGGGAGACGGCGATACAGAGCGCACGAGCGACGGCCGATACGAGCTCGCGACGATCGCGATTCGTGGCGCATACCTGTATTTCGTTCCGTTCCCTTCCGGGAGAGAGCTACAGGTACGTGCCCGAAGGACCGTCGATTCCCCGGCTTGTCTCCTAAATATTCAAAGTGTAGAGGGAGAGAGCCGCGATCGGTCACGGTATCGAATTTGCCGGTGGTATAGAGAGCCAGCAGAGCCAACGGGGCCAACGAAGCCGACGAAACCAGAAGAGTCGGTGCTTCGTGGCATTCATCCCCCCAGAGAAGGGGAGGTAAGAGCCCGCTCCGTGAGCGGCGAATCGGCAAATTGCTCCCGACAGGCACAGAAACGAGGGGCGAGGCGTGCCCACCCCGCCGGATACTCCGAAACTTTAAATCAGCCGGCGCACGTGTACACGGCGTGCGTGTGTATCTACATCTACCTGTTGCACGTTCGTCACTCACCTTGATCGTCGAAGCCATGCCGAGGGCTCTTGGTGCGCGGCGCTGAGCGACGAGTCCCGGTGCTTCTCGGCGACAAATCGCGGCGAATTTGTTGATTCGCGAACAACCTCGACAGCCTCGAAAAGTAGAAAAAAAAAGAACGAGGAATCACTGCCCTGATGGATCGAGCGCAACAGCGAGCAGCGGATCAAGAGTCCTCCAAGGTGGAAATGCTGCTAGGTGTCCTCTCACCTCGAAATCTCGGAACGCACTGGCCCGCGAGGTACGTCCATGGCCTTCCCTCCCCTTCTTCGACCAATAAATACGAAAGTGTGTGCGGTGGTCGACGACAAAGACGGGACGATATATACCAGCCGGTACTCCGTCTCGGAACATCGTAGAGGAGCACCGTAAAGGTTAGAAGGTAGGGGGAACCCAGATGCGGTGCGTGAGTGTGCGCCGTGCACCGCTGCACCGCAGCACTTTTCTCCCCTTCGCCCTTTCACGCCCTCTTTCTCCTTCTCTCTCTCTCTCTCTCTCTCGCTCTCTCTCTCTCTCTCTCTCTTCTATTCGTTTTTGTCTGCTCTTTTCTTCTCTTCTCTCCTGCTCGCGCCGTTGCACTTTCGTTGCCCAACAACGAGCGTGCTGCGTTTCGCCGCACGACGAGATCGTTCGAGACGCTTTCTTACCCGAGATTTAACCTCCTTTTTTCAATTCTACTTAGCGCTTCTTTCCGATTTTGTTCTCGTGCGGAAAATCGGATTTCTTCTTTCTTTTTTTTCCCTCGCCCTTCGCTTCTTCCGCTTTTTCTGCTCCTTTCTGGTATACCGGCGACCCTCGCGATCGATACGTCACCGGCGATTACTTGCTACGGTATTTGTCACACTCGCAACAAATCTCGCACACCTTTACTGAGTTCATTTTCGGTATAGATCGGTGGTAGTAAACGAGCCAGAGCAATCATTATAGAGCAAATCACTATCATCTTGCAGCATCTCTTTCACGACTACACATAATAGATGATCCCAAATGTAACTGCGGTAATGAGGTTCAAGATCTTAACCATATCATTGGGCAATGTACCTTGTTAGAATCACAAAGAGTTGATCTTATGAAAAAATTAAGGAAGCTCAAATTGTTTCCACCCTTAAATATCAGATCGTTACTTTATGAACCGAATATTCAGGCATGTTATTTTCTTTTCAATTTTTTCAAGCAATGTAATTTAAAGATTTAAAGTTATGTACTTATGTGTTATATACCTAATGTGTTCTTATTTAATTAATGCTTAACAGTAAGATGTACATATATTACTAATGTATAGCTT